>APFE030654213.1:0-160253 GCA_000404065.3 Pinus taeda
TATATAAGCGATAATAGCAAGAGCAATTTAAACAACAATTCATATAACAAAAATGAGTACAAACGCATATAATAGTACCATGTGAGCTGCAGATCAATTCGAAATATCAATCGCTATTCAAAATTCCTTCTTCAACACAGAAATGCTTTTAAACAATGATAGTAGTGCACATTTGCATAAAAACCTTCCTCATTAAATTCGGAATAATTGGTCCAGTTTCATAAAAGAATATCCCTGAAGTACAATAGTGCAACTTCAGGGTTTAAGTCATATACAAAACTTTACGACCCTTTCTAAATGCATGAAAGGGTCTATAAATACTACTAAGCTAAAAATATCTATGGAACAAAATCCTACTAAATTGGTATCAATAAATGCGATCTATTTCTCAGGGGCGATCTGGCAGTCGGCGATGTGAGTCATGACTCACGTTGTTTGCCCTTAAACCTAAGCTGGCTTATCGCAAGCATCGGCTCCACTTCTGGCGGTTTGTTGAGTCGCAAACTGAATTGGGCAGCGAAGGTGGCATCCTGAATGTCAGGTATAATATACCCGACAGCATCCGTGAGGCATTTCAAGGCGGCTCTTTGGCTGTATGGCTTCATTTAGAAGAACCAGTAAGTATCCCATGTTAAACTGTTGATTCCAGCGATTAATCTTCTATTTTTCTCTAGCTTTGGGTAGCATGAGTGATCCAACATCTTTGTCGCTGTTAATTGACCTGGAGTACATTGGGAAATCATATTAGACAAATAAAGCATATTATTTACTAATTCAACCAAATTTCCAGTGGTTGCTTTGCATCTGAAAATCGCTTTTTCTGCCTTCATTAGTTGCGATTTCCATTCTGTCAATAATATTTCTTTGTGCGATTCCAGAATTCTCGGTAGATTAGTCGCCTGGCCTTGATCGGAATCCTGCCATTCTATAAAGTTTGTCAGTGTTTCTTCGGCCTGATCCAAATCGGTCCTTGCTTTTTCTACCTTTTCGCTTATGGATGCTACCAACTCGCACAATGGTTCTTCTTGTGTAATCTGCTGACATAGGAGCTTAACCTGATTAATCAATGCCTTATTTAACTGAAGTGATTCTGCTTTGAATTCATCTACCTGAGGGAGCTTTTTCATTTACTCAATTTGAGTGGTCAATTGAGCGATTTGCTCATCTTTTGCTTTCATTGTTCCCTCAGTCGATATTCTTAATTGCTCTAATGCCACCGATAGCTCCCTTTGCCTTTGGATTGCGCTTTCATCAATCCTCTGCTTTTCCTCTTGTAATTTCTTAGTCAGCTGATGATTGCTCTGTTTCTGCACTAGCAATTCCTGTTCTGCCTGCTCTGCCTTCTGCTGAACTTCTGATAATTTCGCTTGTAGCGAATAGATGTCTTGATCCTTGGCTTTCAATAAACTACTTACCTCCGATGCTTTATCAATGGTCGCCGCTGAATATGCTCTAGCGAATTGCGATAGCTTGGTTAAGTCATCGGAGGGGTCGAATTCCTCTCTCCACACAACATTGCCCGTCACTGTTAATTCACGGAATAGGGAAGGTTGATCAGCTCTTCTCCTTTTCCTCTATCACTTTACAACATCTTTATGCTTAGGGCTATAAAATACATACAAAGGGGGAATCTCTTCAATTTGAAAAATGATTTCTCCCGTTGGATCTTTAGGAATTATCTCTGTTTCTTTTGATTTGGGTAGGCCGCTGGTTTCGCCTGAAAGCGGTTTCGATGTCGCTTCTTATGTGTCGCCTTCTTTAGAAACCTCATCATCTTTCGAGCACTCTAGGTTGTTGATGATTGTACTGAATTGCTGCCATTGCTGGAGAAAATTCGGATCAACCAGTGTATCATCATTATTTTTAGAGCTGCTTTCTTCTTGGGCTTTCGCCTGGGTTTCTTCTTGTCACTGCACATTTTCCTGGGTTACTTCCTGCCTTTGGCTATGCACTTCCTCCTGCTGCTTTGATGTAGTAGGAGGTTGCGTATTGTTTCGCTGCTCAGGCTCGCCTGATCTTGTTGTCGTCGGAACAGTCGCTAACAGGTCTAGAGGCAGAGTTTGCAACCTTTGTTCTCTAATTCTGTTAAATTTGACTAGCCCTTCATTGTTGTACACATTTCTGGCAAGCGACTTGACTTGATACAGCGATTTGGCCAATGCAAAAAAATCCTCGAATCTGTCTTCTTTGTGCTCGACCTTGGCCAGTTTGGCCTGGTCGAGCGCATTGTAAGCAATCTTCCTCGGATCATACTGCCTTCTTGGCAGAGTAGCTAGAGTGAGCGAATTCATTTTCCCAGCTTCCTTCTCTGCATGTTTGATATCATGCAGGGTATAAATTCCAATTCGTAAGGGAAAAGAGGGCCAAACATGTTTTTTCGCTTTTTTCAGGGTCTGAATAACCCCATTAGCATTGATTTGATAAGCTACTTCCCTGGCAAGTAACTTATCAGGGATGTAAAGTGGTAGCACATGCGGCCTGGCCTGACTGCCAAAAACTCTGATGTAGGTGAATTTCTCCTCCCCAAACCAACTTGCTACTGCGGTCAAATCTACCCCTGCTTGCTCAGAAATCTTCGGGGTAGGCTTATCAAAAATGGAATAATGAATTGGCAACATAAAACCGCTGCAGATTTGATAAAGATGGTGCTTATAATTAGTCTTCCACAATTTTTGATAATATATGTGAATGGGTGTGGGGTCTTGTGACGTCCACCTCCATCCCAGCACAGGAAACTCAGAATTAAAACACAACACATCCATCACATAGGCACTGTAATAGAATGGCAGAATAAGCCTCTCTGTGACATGATAGTTAGACCTGAAATCGAGAATGGCTTTGGCTAACTTGTCGGATAATATAACCGCCCAATCCATAATTTCGCCACTACATGCCGCCTCCATTAAGGGGACCATTTCTATGGTAAAATTGGCGGAGCCATGCAATCCCCATAGCCTACACAACATAATTCCAGCATAGCAGTAAGGAGAACATAGGGAGTCAACTGATTACTTACCCGAGGATTCATGCTTGTGTTTTGCTGGATTCTGTCTCCAACCTCGAATTGGTTCAGACTCGGTCTCGTTCTCTGCTCGAAATTTCTCCAAAAATGCCGCATTATATTTTTTCTCTTCTGCCGGTAGGTGATACATTAGCCTTAGATCTTCGGCTCGAAAAGAATCGAAAATCCTCCCGTCCGCAGTGCTAAACAATCTGTTGATAATTGGGAGCTCTTGGACTGCCCACCTTACCACATCCGTATATGGGAGAATTTGTTCCCGGGCCGCTATTCTGTGCAGAAAGGAGTTAGCCAAGTCTTTTAAATTGGCTTCAAATTTGCTGGTATTATCGCATGAGATTTCTTTCCCGGTCACCTTTGGCTCTTCTGCTTCAATTAAATTATACGTTCCTTGCCAAGTGGTCTTGGTAAGTCCTAAGCACGTCGTATCTGATATAAGCCTTTTGTTCTTTCCGCTTGGATCAACGACAGCTTGCCCTGCGGCTGGCGAAGCAGTAGGCATTGTAGTATTCTTGGATTTCTTTCCCATCCCACTTAATTCTGTCTCTGTGGAAGAATCCTGCACAAAGAGAAAGATAGGCGTAACACAAGCAACAATAACATGAATTGAACAGAGTGAAGTATATATATCTGGATGCATTCATATCGATCAATTGACTTAAGGTGGCATTGGGATCAAATCCATGGATAGATTGCAAGCTTTCTGTTCTCATTAAATGGTCATTATGGCCTGTCAATCTCATTAATACCAGTTGCTTCGGTTAATGGCCGAATGATTTATTTGAATCATGCCTTGGGCGATTTGGCGGTTTGAACACGGATGAGCGGATTTTCAAAGGATATTGCCTTAATTATGAATAAATCATATTAAACTGCCTTTATGACTTTTACTTGTAAAACTGCGCTTTTTACCCTTTTCGCAATCGGGCATCAGGGAAATGCTAAGTTATTGCTTTTGGTTTCATCTGGAATCCCTGATCACCGATAGCGATATCGCATCGTGTCAGAAATAGCGAGTAGGGCCGTTTAGAATGAGGGCATGGTGAGTCTCCGATCGCCGATAGCGATATCGCATCGCGTCGGCCGAGGGGGAGCTTATTTGCACTTTAAGTGTTATCGTTGATTGCCGATTGCGGATTTCGCATCGCATCAGAGCAAGGGTTGTTACTCATGTTACTTTATGCTTTTGCCGATATCCGATAGCGATTTCGCATCGGCGAAAACCAAGATGTCCCTTAAGTTGTGCTTTCTTTGTCATTGCGATATGTGATCTTGCGATCGCTTTATCGCAATGATAAAGATAAATCGTTTTATGTTGGGATTTTTTGATTGGCTTTATTAAAAAGGCTTTTTAATAATGTTTTCTTTTATTCGGAGCTTTTTGAAATAGAACTTTAAATTGATACCAATTTGAAACAAAAATTAAAAGGGACCCATTTCACATTATATTTTTGGAATAGTAATGATATGAAATGGGGGGTTGTTGTATGGCACAACAATTGGCGATTCGCTGGAAGAAACAATTATCTCTGAAAAGTATAGAAATACTTAAACTTTTTCAAAATAGAAATTTTATTCAAAAGGGAAAATTCTAATACAACTAGGTATAGTTGCATTCTAGACAAAACAAAACTTTCTTCGCTAATTTCCTCTTTTGTTAAAAATAAATACATTCTAGATTTTAAATTGGCGTTTGTTGGTTGGTATTGATAAAACAGAGAACTTTTCCAAATCAGCTAGTAAAATTAACTCCTTTGTCACAGGTAGAGCCTCTGCTACTAGCAAACATCCATAGTTTCGGCAGGGATACCTTTAAACCATATCATTGTCTATTGTCCCATTCACTTCAGAGCATGATTAACAGAATGAATTCAAAATATGTTTTTTCACATTTTGTATTTCTTTTCTTTTTCTGCAATTTTGTAAGATAAAAAGTCATTTCCCTAGTGTGGTGGCCAGTTAAGTGACAATGCCATTCACTGGTAGTAATCTAACCGAACAAGCTGGCTCGTGATGAGACCCCTTGTCTTACAATTGAAGCCATTACCTTGTTTTGGTATGCAGTATTAGTAATTTCGGCTAAACTATTTTCCTATGAACATGGTAAGCAGGCTTGTAATAAGACCTCTTAACTTTTATATCTAGTTTTCTTGGAATTACACCCTAAATAATCATGAACTTGAGTAAATGGGATAGACAATTTTCCTCCTTAAGAGAGGATGGATGACAAGGTAAGAGTTGGAGATGCTGAGTTTGGATTGGCTTCTACTTTAATATTGATAACCCTTTTATAACCAATTTGAAAAATCTAAAAAGATTTACAAGATTTATAAACTTCAAGAGGGGTTCACTAGGATTGTAGTGTAGTTTCAGAATGCAATTATAACTAATTTCCTAGAAATCATTCCTTTTGTTTAAAACTTCTATTTATTTAGAAGTAAATATCGCATTGCTTGTTTTGAGAAACTCTTTGAATACAACAAAGGTCAAATAGAAAATGCCTTACAGTTTTATTTTCTAATTTTGCTACAAACTATAAAAATTCTATTAAAAGGAGAAAGGGTTACCTTCTCAGTTGAAAATTTTCTTTAAGATTAGACCATTAACAGGGAGACAATCTCTCAATCCTGATAAATCTTGTAGCATGAAGGTCGAATGGCCTATCTTTTCACAGATCTGAAATGGTCCAAGCCACATCTTCTGGAATCTGGTGTGTTTTCCTTTATCTTCATGGGCTTTGTCCCATTTCAGGACTAGATCACCGACTTGAAATTGCTTAGAACTAGATGAAATTGAATCAAATGATGACTTGATGATCGGCTGATGTTTCGCATGAATAATTTTGGCTTTTTCTCTTTCTTCTTCCAATTTTAGGATTTGGTCATGTCTAAGCTGTAAAGAAGAAGAAGGCTTTTCTTCAATAAATTGAACTAGGGCTAGAGAAGGAAGAATAAGATTTGTTGGTAGTACAACTTCTTTTCCATAAACAAGTTTAAATGGGGAAGAACCTATAGAAGCCTTTTGTGTTATCCTGTCAGCCCATAATGCAAATATTAAAGATTTGTGCCAGTTCTTGTGCTTCTATTCGATAGTTCACTTGATAATTTTGATAAGGTTTTTGTTTGTGGATTCGGCAAAACCATTGCCCTGAGGATAATAGTTAGCAGAATATTTGAGTTTGAAACCTCTTTTAATTGCGAAATCAAACATAGCATTGCTTGAAAAGTAAGATGAATTATAAAAAACAAGAGCATTCGGGACGCCAAACCTGGTAATGATGAATTGATCTATGAATTCAAAAATGGCTTCAGAGTTTGTTGTCTTTAACGGAATCACTTCAACCCACTTGGTAAAGTAATCGGTAGCAGTAAGGATATACTTGTGTTGTTTGGAAGAATTAGGAGTAATTTCTCCAATAATGTCCAATCCCCATTGCTCAAATGGCTGTTCAATGTTGACCGATTGCAGAGGGAAGGCTGATTTCTTTTGTCTTCCACTTGAAGTTTGACAATTTCGGCATTTCCTCACATATTCATGAGCATCTCTAAACAGAGTGGGCCAGTAATACCCATCATGGATGACTTTGTGAGCTGTGGTATCAGCTCCGAAGTGGCCTCCTGCTGGTACGTCATGCAATTCCTGCAAGACCCTTTGTGCTTCCTGTTTTTCAAGGCATCTTAATAAAACGGAATCATAATTTTGCCTAAAAAGCACATCATCAATAATGATAATTTTTTTTGCTTTCAATCTTATGGCCCTTTTGTTTTTGTAGGACAGGTTGGGAGGTGCATATCCATTTTTCAAGTAAAATATTAAATTGGCATACTGTGATACAGAGTCAATGATACTTATCTAGTTGATGGTTTCAGATTGATCTGTATCGCTTGATTCCGAAATGTTGGATGCGCCTGCCAATAACCTGCAAAAACCTTGGCCTCTAACAATATTTGCTGGCTTGATTTCTAGGTCATATTCTTGAAGTGCTATTACCCAATTTTCCCTTTTTTCTCCCAGTTCTCTTTGGATTAATAGTTGTCTAACTGAGGAGAAAGGGACTATAACCTTTGTATGGGCTTTTAATAGGAAGGGTCTGTAATGTTTAACCGCTTTATATACAGCAAAGGCTTGTTTTTCTACTTCATAATAGTTTAGTTCTGCACCTTGAATATTTGAGATATATAATGAAATTGGTGCTTCCAAATTGTGATCGTTGATCTATGTAAGTATTGCAGCATAAGAGGAATTGGATGCGATGGTATACAATGTAAAATGATTAGAAAAATTTGGGGTATTTAGAGCTGGGGCATTGATTATTGATTGTTTGATTAGTTCAAATGCTTCCTTTTCTGGAAATCCCCATTTGAAGACTGAATTTTTCTTAATCATAGTTTGAAGTGGTAAAATAATTTGATAAAAACTCGGAATGAATCTTTTTACAAAATTGATTTGGCCTAAAAATGACTGCATGGATTTCTTATTATGAGGAAAAGGGATTTCAGAAATTTCTTTAATCCTGTCTGGATCAATATACATGCCATCTTTAGATACAATAAAGCCTAGGAGCTTACCTTGATCAAGAGCGAAAAAAGATTTCTTAGGGTTTAGATAAATACCGTATTTCTTACAGCGTTGGAAGATTTGATTCAAATCATGCAAGTGATTGGATCTCTCTTTTGAAAATACAGTAATATCATCTAAATAGACGACTACTGTTCTATTAATTAACCCTTTGAAAGCGATATCCATCGCCCTTTGGAAAGTGGCTCCTACATTAATAAGTCCGAAAGGCATTTTCTGATATGCATATGTTCCCCACTTTGTTCTGAATGTGGTTTCGATTCGATCATCTGGGTGGACCACAATTTGGTTATACCTTGAAAACCCGTCCAAAAAGGACATTAACTCTGAGCCTGCCACCGATTGGAGTATCTGCTCCATAGTGGGTAATGGGAAATTATCTTTTGGACTTTCCTTATTTAAATTCCTGAAATCAATACAAATCCTTATGTCCCCATTCTTTTTTCTGACTGGTACCATATTGGAGACCCAATTTGAGTGTCGTACGGGAAAAATAATATTAGCTTTCAAGAGTTTGTTGAGTTCCGACTTTATTTGACCCTCTAAGTTTGGATGTATTTTTCTCAACTTTTGTTGAATTGGTTTCTGTTCGGGAAGCATTGGAATAGTGTGCTGAATAATAGACGTGTCATATGTTTTTAGATCATCATATCTCCAAGTGAAAACATGTTTATTCTTTCATAACAGACTAATAAATGCTTCCTTTTCCTCTATGGAAAGTCCTAATCCTAAATTAATGTTTTGAGGATTTTGTTTGGTGCCAAGGTTTATTAATTCAAACCTTAAGGTAGAGCTCTGAAGCTTTGTATTAGATACAGGTTTGAACTTGTCTTTAATATCATAAATATCTTCAAGCTTCACTACGTGCTTAGGGATTGAGTTTTCCTCATGTTTACCTTGTATTTGAGTATCGTGCTCATATTCCTCAATGATTTGATTGTCATAGGATTTTTTAGAGGTTAGAAATTGTAAAATGTCATCATCATGGTTAAAAACTCTCCAATTGGTTACATTATCACAAATGGATGGCCTAAAAAGTAATTCTACTGAAAAGATATCTGGACAATAGTCTTCGGAAGGGAGCAGCTTGGAAGCAACATTGGCTAGCAAGTCGGCGGCCGAATTTTGTGACCTGGGAATGGAAGAAATATTGAATGCTAAAAAATGGGATGTTAGGTCTTGTACCAGCGATTGATAATGCTTAAGATGGTTCGAAAGACAATGAATTGTATTACTTACCTATTTAACGATAATATAAGAGTCACCAAATACCTTTAAGTTTTGAACTTTGAGGCCGATCACTTTATATAGTCCTTGGACTAGTGCTTCGTACTCGGCTGTGTTATTGGTGCATTCAAATTCTAATCTACAGGACAACATTGTTTTCTCTCCTTGCGGGCTGACCAAAATGCAACCTGCTCCTGATCCTTCACTGGACTTAGATCCATCAAAACATGAAGACCAAAATAATGAATTATCTACAGTTTTTGTTACAACATTCTCAGTAACATTAACGCATTTAGACCTGTCGGTTTGTGAAAAGTTTTCAATTTGTGATGTGAAATTGTTGACTGAGAAAGGGGATGGTTGGGCAATATAATTGCCAAAAAATGTCTCGGAAGAATAATTTCCTAGGATATTGTTGTTGAACGCGACTGGTTGATTTTCTTGTTCAAATTTTGTAACAGTGTGGGTCATATGTTTCTCCCGATCAATCTTTATTTGATTGGGCTTGCCCTTATAGGGGAGCCACATATGCGACCAATCGATGGAGATATACCCATGGAGTTTTTCTGACCAATCCCTGCTTAAAATTAACCCATATAATTCAGGTATATCGGCGACTAGAATATCGATCCTTTGGACTATTCTTGGATCTGTCGATAACCTGATCGTTACAGAGTTTACTTCCCCTATAACTTGAACTTTAGTTCTATCTAACTACACAATGTGAATAGAAGACTTCTGGGGTTCTATATTCAGTTTAGAGCAAACTGAAGCAAGCATTATATTCGAGGATGCCCCAGAATCAATTAAGCAGTTGTGTAGATTTCGATTATAAATTTCATAAGTCAATAGGAAAGGAGGGGTATGGGAGTTTGATCTATCTCCAATCATAATTGTGTCAGTTGCCTCAACTCTACCAACAGGGGGTTGTCCTGAGTCGCTTGCAGCGTTAGTGGTGGGAAGAGGTGAAGAAGGAACAACGTTAAGTTCTTTGAGTAGTAATTTTTGCTGATGTTTTAATTTTCTAAGTTCAAACATGGTGATGTTTGCCTTAGTTTTCTTCATGTCATCGACAATGTTATAATCCATCGAATCAGAAACTACCAGTGTCTTAGATGACGGAGGTGTAGTAGAGGATGATGGCTGATTATTAGATATTGTCGCGGCTGGCTTCCTAATGGGTACCTTTTCCTTTATAGTATTGGTTCCAGCACTCCTTTTCTTTGGATTAGCTTGAACGGGTTCGAGAGTACCTTTACTCCTTGTAGTGACAGGAAAGGCTTCTTGCTCAGCGTAAGTAACTAAATTAGGGAGTCTAAAGTCCCACATCCCGTGACATTCGACTACTTCCTCTTCTTCTTCTTCAGATGGTGTAACTGTTTCTTCCTCTTCTTCTTCCTCGGGATCTGAGTCTGCATATGATATAACATTTGGGGGTTTGGACTCGGGTTTCTTGAAATTCCTATATGGTTTCTTCGTTGAGGATTCTAATACTTGTTTCTTAATCTCAACCATTTCGTTCGACATGGTTTTAAGGAATTTTTGAAGGCCCTCCATGTCATATGGATCCTTAGTAATCTTTTTCTTAGAGTCATCTTTAAAGGACACTTTTTTAGATTTTCTTTCTTCCAAGGCAATTTTCTTTTCTAAGGCGATTATGCTATTTTCCACAGCGAGTGCTTCCTTCATGTTTTCGGCCAATGTAGGTTGTTTGGCCCTATCGACAAATATGGCTATGTTTGAAGGCAAAGCAGTGATATACCACTCGCTTCTAACTTGTTCGCTTGGCTTATTATCAGTGGGGATTTTGTTCAAGAGTTTGTTAAATCTGGAGTTGAACTCCTTAATGGGTTCTCTCGACTCGATCCTTAAATTGGAAAAGTCATGGACAAGTGTAGCTAAGGATCTGTCATCGCCGTATTTGGTGAGAAACTGTTCATGGAAGATATTCCAACTCATGATGGATCCAGAGGGCAAGGAAAAATACCAAGACCCTGCAGATCCTTGTAGTGAATAGGGAAACAATCTTACTACCACATCTTCTTCAGTGACTCCCTTTAGATTGAACGACAGCATAAAATTGTTAATATGTTCTTCTGCAGAAGTTCCAGCATCTGGATTGAACTTGGGTAACCATTTTTCGGGGTAATCGGGTAGAGGATGTAAAGGTGTAGGCATGGTGACTGCACCAGGACTTCTCCATGGTGTTTGGGCCATTTTATGATTACCAACGATTGCTTGTGGTGTTCCAGGTGCTTGAGGGGGAGGTGGAAGTACATACTAAAAAGATTGCAATGCTTGAGATGAAGTCCCTTGGTGAATAACGATATGAAGTGGTGAAGTGGGTGTTTGACTTCACACAGGTGATGATGAAATGGAAGATGATGGAGAAAAGGTTTCGCTGCCAGAACCTTCAGCGGTCTTTTTGATCCTTTTCCTTTCGGGTAAAGGAAACTCGGGTGGTTCAATACCTAGCTTTTCGCTTTGGAGTCTGGTAAGGTGAGGAGGTAAGCGAAATTGTGAAGTCTTACTGCCTTGTGATACTTCAGATCTAGGAGGCGAAATTGAGAAGCCTTGAAGTTTCTGCATGATGGATTGAACTTCAGGGGACTCCGGACTTAAGTCTTCTGAAGTATGAGGTAATTGAGCAGTAGTGGTTGATTCTTCTTCATCTCGTCTGGATACTGGAGATTCAGAATGCGAACGAGATGTACGAGGAGAGGTGGAGGGTGAATTACTCTTTGAATGGTTTGTAGGTGTTGGCTTACTCGCCATTCATAGCGGATGGCCCTCCTTCTAGTGCCAGAAATGTTGAGACCTCGAAAATCGCTGCCACAACATTGGGGGATAACCACCCAGTCCGGACCTTAGTACAACTCCTTTTCCGTTTGGGATGGTAGCTCCGACTGGAGATAACGGGACCAGTTTCCCGATAATAAAATAAAAGGTATGAATGGGTAATGAATAGTTTGCTTAAGTGATAGGCGACTAGGTTATTCTATTGACAAAAATAGGGAAACTAATACTAATCCCGGGAACAACTTATTCATTCGGAATGCAGCGTTAAATAATCTTTATCTATCTAATAGGCATGTAGATGACTCTGTAAAATAAATAAGATACATTCAATCATTCAAAGATTACTTCATATGAATAGTCACAATGAAGCGATAAATACAAATTACTGCATTCACTATTTATATCATCGGTACATATATACGATTGAAAGAGAAGCATGCGATAAACAACCAATAGTGGAATGCATAAAGAATGCTGCGAAAAGCACATATATATATAAGCGATAATAGCAAGAGCAATTTAAACAACAATTCATATAACAAAAATGAGTACAAACGCATATAATAGTACCATGTGAGCTGCAGATCAATTCGAAATATCAATCGCTATTCAAAATTCCTTCTTCAACACAGAAATGCTTTTAAACAATGATAGTAGTGCACATTTGCATAAAAACCTTCCTCATTAAATTCGGAATAATTGGTCCAGTTTCATAAAAGAATATCCCTGAAGTACAATAGTGCAACTTCAGGGTTTAAGTCATATACAAAACTTTACGACCCTTTCTAAATGCATGAAAGGGTCTATAAATACTACTAAGCTAAAAATATCTATGGAACAAAATCCTACTAAATTGGTATCAATAAATGCGATCTATTTCTCAGGGGCGATCTGGCAGTCGGCGATGTGAGTCATGACTCACGTTGTTTGCCCTTAAACCTAAGCTGGCTTATCGCAAGCATCGGCTCCACTTCTGGCGGTTTGTTGAGTCGCAAACTGAATTGGGCAGCGAAGGTGGCATCCTGAATGTCAGGTATAATATACCCGACAGCATCCGTGAGGCATTTCAAGGCGGCTCTTTGGCTGTATGGCTTCATTTAGAAGAACCAGTAAGTATCCCATGTTAAACTGTTGATTCCAGCGATTAATCTTCTATTTTTCTCTAGCTTTGGGTAGCATGAGTGATCCAACATCTTTGTCGCTGTTAATTGACCTGGAGTACATTGGGAAATCATATTAGACAAATAAAGCATATTATTTACTAATTCAACCAAATTTCCAGTGGTTGCTTTGCATCTGAAAATCGCTTTTTCTGCCTTCATTAGTTGCGATTTCCATTCTGTCAATAATATTTCTTTGTGCGATTCCAGAATTCTCGGTAGATTAGTCGCCTGGCCTTGATCGGAATCCTGCCATTCTATAAAGTTTGTCAGTGTTTCTTCGGCCTGATCCAAATCGGTCCTTGCTTTTTCTACCTTTTCGCTTATGGATGCTACCAACTCGCACAATGGTTCTTCTTGTGTAATCTGCTGACATAGGAGCTTAACCTGATTAATCAATGCCTTATTTAACTGAAGTGATTCTGCTTTGAATTCATCTACCTGAGGGAGCTTTTTCATTTGCTCAATTTGAGTGGTCAATTGAGCGATTTGCTCATCTTTTGCTTTCATTGTTCCCTCAGTCGATATTCTTAATTGCTCTAATGCCACCGATAGCTCCCTTTGCCTTTGGATTGCGCTTTCATCAATCCTCTGCTTTTCCTCTTGTAATTTCTTAGTCAGCTGATGATTGCTCTGTTTCTGCACTAGCAATTCCTGTTCTGCCTGCTCTGCCTTCTGCTGAACTTCTGATAATTTCGCTTGTAGCGAATAGATGTCTTGATCCTTGGCTTTCAATAAACTACTTACCTCCGATGCTTTATCAATGGTCGCCGCTGAATATGCTCTAGCGAATTGCGATAGCTTGGTTAAGTCATCGGAGGGGTCGAATTCCTCTCTCCACACAACATTGCCCGTCACTGTTAATTCACGGAATAGGGAAGGTTGATCAGCTCTTCTCCTTTTCCTCTATCACTTTACAACATCTTTATGCTTAGGGCTATAAAATACATACAAAGGGGGAATCTCTTCAATTTGAAAAATGATTTCTCCCGTTGGATCTTTAGGAATTATCTCTGTTTCTTTTGATTTGGGTAGGCCGCTGGTTTCGCCTGAAAGCGGTTTCGATGTCGCTTCTTATGTGTCGCCTTCTTTAGAAACCTCATCATCTTTCGAGCACTCTAGGTTGTTGATGATTGTACTGAATTGCTGCCATTGCTGGAGAAAATTCGGATCAACCAGTGTATCATCATTATTTTTAGAGCTGCTTTCTTCTTGGGCTTTCGCCTGGGTTTCTTCTTGTCACTGCACATTTTCCTGGGTTACTTCCTGCCTTTGGCTATGCACTTCCTCCTGCTGCTTTGATGTAGTAGGAGGTTGCGTATTGTTTCGCTGCTCAGGCTCGCCTGATCTTGTTGTCGTCGGAACAGTCGCTAACAGGTCTAGAGGCAGAGTTTGCAACCTTTGTTCTCTAATTCTGTTAAATTTGACTAGCCCTTCATTGTTGTACACATTTCTGGCAAGCGACTTGACTTGATACAGCGATTTGGCCAATGCAAAAAAATCCTCGAATCTTTCTTCTTTGTGCTCGACCTTGGCCAGTTTGGCCTGGTCGAGCGCATTGTAAGCAATCTTCCTCGGATCATACTGCCTTCTTGGCAGAGTAGCCAAAGTGAGCGAATTCATTTTCCCAGCTTCCTTCTCTGCATGTTTGATATCATGCAGGGTATAAATTCCAATTCGTAAGGGAAAAGAGGGCCAAACATGTTTTTTCACTTTTTTCAAGGTCTGAATAACCCCATTAGCATTGATTTGATAAGCTACTTCCCTGGCAAGTAACTTATCAGGGATGTAAAGTGGTAGCACATGCAGCCTGGCCTGACTGCCAAAAACTCTGATGTAGGTGAATTTCTCCTCCCCAAACCAACTTGCTACTGCGGTCAAATCTACCCCTGCTTGCTCAGAAATCTTCAGGGCAGGCTTATCAAAAATGGAATAATGAATTGGCAACATAAAACCGTTGCAGATTTGATAAAGATGGTGCTTATAACTAGTCTTCCACAATTTTTTATAATATACGTGAATGGGTGTGGGGTCTTGCGACATCCACCTCCATCCCAGCACAGGAAACTAAGAATTAAAACAAAACACATCCATCACATAGGCACTGTAATAGAATGGCGGAATAAGCCTCTCTGTGACACGATAGTTAGACCTGAAATCGAGAATGGCTTTGGCTAACTTGTCAGATAATATAACCGCCCAATCCATAATTTCGCCACTACATGCCGCCTCCATTAAGGGGACCATTTCTATGGTAAAATTGGCGGAGTCATGCAATCCCCATAGCCTACACAGCATAATTCCAGCATAGTAGTAAGCAGAACATAGGGAGTCAACTGAGTACTTACCCGAGGATTCATGCTTGTGTTTCGCTCGATTCTGTCTCCAGCCTCGAATTGGTTCAGACTCGGTCTCGTTCTCTACTCGAAATTTCTCCAAAAATGCTGCATTATATTTTTTCTCTTCTGCTGGTAGGTGATACATTAGCCTTAGATCTCCATCTCGAAAAGAACCGAAAATCCTCCCGTCCGCAGTGCTAAACAATCTGTTGATAATTGGGAGCTCTTGGATTGCCCACCTTACCACATCCGTATATGGGAGAATTTGTTCCCGGGCCTCTATTCTATGCAGAAAGGAGTCGGCCAAGTCTTTTAAATTGGCGTCATATTTGTTGGTATTATCGCATGATATTTCTATCCCGGTCACCTTTGGCTCTTCTGCTTCAATTAAATTATACGTTCCTTGCCAAGTGGTCCTGGTAAGTCCTAAGCATGTCATATCTGATATAAGCCCTTTGTTCTTTCCGCTTGGATCAACGACAGCTTGCCCTGCGGCTGGCGAAGCAGTAGGCATTGTAGTCTTCTTGGATTTCTTTCCCATCCCACTTAATTCTGTCTCTGTGGAAGAATCCTGCACAGAGCAAAAGATAGGCGTAACGCAGGCAACAATAACGTGAATTGAACAGAGTGAAGTATATATATCTGGATGCATTCATAGCAATCAATTGACTTAAGGTGACCTTGGGATCAAATCCGTGGATAGATCACAAGCTTGCTGTTCTCATTAAATGGTCGTTATGGCCTGTCAATATCATTAATACCAGTCGCTTCGGTTAATGGCCAAATGATTTATTTGAAGCATGCCTTGGGCGATTTGGCGGTTTGAACGCGGATGAGCGGCTTTTCAAAGGATATTGCCTTAATTACGAATAAATCATATTAAACTGCCTTTATGACTTTTACGTGTAAAACTGCGCTTTTTACCCATTTCACAATCGGGCATCGGGGAAATGCTAAGTTATTGCTTTTGGTTTCGTCTGGAATCCCCAATTGCCGATAGTGATATCGCATCGCGTCGGAAATAGCGAGTAGCGCCGTTTAGAATGAGGGCATGGTGAGTCGTTGATCCCCGATATCGATATCGCATCGCGTCAGGCGAGGGGGAGCTTATTTGCACTTTAAGTGTTATCGCTGATTGCCGATTGCCGATTTCGCATCGCATCAGAGAAAGGGTTGTTACTCATGTTACTTTATGCTTTTGCCGATATCCGATAGCGATTTTGCATCGGCGAAAACCAATATGTCCCTTAAGTTGTGCTTTCTTTGTCATTGCGATATGTGATCTTGCAATCGCCTTATCGCAATGATAAAGATAAATCGTTTTATGTTGGGGTTTTTTGATTGGTTTTATTAAAAAGGCTTTTTAATAATGTTTTCTTTTATTCGGGCCTTTTTGAAATAGAACTTTAAATTGATACCAATTTGAAACAAAAATTAAAAGGGACCCATTTCACATTATATTTTTGGAATAGTAATGATATGAAATGGGGGGTTGTTGTATGGCACAACAGGAACTTACCCTGTAAATTCCTACATGGTATCAGAGATATTTGAGGGTCGCATCATTGGTAATCCAAATCCGAAGCTGGTACAACTGCATCTGATTGTCATTTCCTATATCTATTGTTTCTAACCACTTTCGGGCGGAGAGGACTGCTCTATTATGTTAGGAGCATATGTTCCAGTGAGGAACCCCTTTCGTTTCACGCGAAAAGGTTTCTGGTAGCCCTAGCTACGTCATTTTTATGATCTGGAGGTATACAATCTTTATTTGTAGTTTTAGTTATTTATCTCTTTGTTTATTTCAGTTTATTTCTCTCTCAATTTTTTATTACCGAATCCATACCTTTCAACTCTACCTATCTTGTTTTCCTCGTGACTTTGTGCGATCTAGGAAAATCAAAAACAAAAAGGAAGGATTTTTCTCATGCGTATCCTCTTTTCCACCACGCCTTAGTGTGATCTCAGAAAATTATAAACATTGAGGAAAATATTTATTTTCCGGAAAACTATAACTTCAAGCCATAAAGTTTGGTTTTCTTTGCATGTCCATTTTGGGTTGTGTGGTTTTTTTTTTGTAGGAAAAAATGGCTTTCTCAAGTAAGCACTTCTCTGAAGCTTCAGCGACTAAAAAAAAAGAAAAAAAAAACCTTCCCCTTTTCCAAAAATTACTAACCTTTTAAACTAGCTCACTTGGTCGAAAGTTACTTAATAAGAATAGAGGTCTTGGGTTCAAGTCTTTCTTTTTTTTGAGTTACCTTTTCAAAAAACACATGTAATTTAGGTTTTAAAGTTACTTTATGTAAAATTGTTCACACCCATTATAAAATGTGAGTCACTTATAATTCTAAAGTCTCTTTATTTTTTATTTAAGTTACAATTTAGTGGGTAGCTCATAAAGTACCATTGTAAAAGTGACTTTCACTTATTTATAATAGTGGGCCACATACTTTTTTTTTTTTAAGTGATCTAATTAGATTAAGTTTTCAAAAAGGGAGGGGGGGGGGGGGGGTTGTTTAATATAACATTATCATTCACTTCCGCACATTCATGTACTTCATCGACATCTTCAACAACTTTTATTAAAAAATCCATAACTTATTCATCCAGAAGCCGTTTTTTTTAATCGACCTAATTTTTCAAGACCTTTCCATTGGAACACTTAGTTTCAGAATCTATAGCTTCAATTTCTGTAAAAATGGAAAGTCCATGCCAAGTTGTTCTTGACAACACCAACTACTTCTAACGGTTTTCCTACATTGAGGATTTACTTAAAAGTAAAGGTCTATAATGAGGATTTACTTAGAGGTAAAGGCCTTTATAGAATAGCCTCAGTGCAAGAGGCTAAACCTAAAGATAAAGGTAAGGCGAATGGGAAAATAGGAAAGCTCAAGAGTGTGGGTTGATAGGGATGTCTATTTCCGCAAACCTTAGATTCCATATTGCAGAACTTTATATCCCTGATGAAGCAATGAAACATCTCAATAAAGTTTTTGAAATTAAAAATGAAATTAGAGCCCATCAACCAAAAAAATGAGTTGTTTACGTTGGGCCCCAATAATTTTTCTTCCATTGAATAATTTTTTTCCAATTTCAAAACCCTTAGACTTCTCTTGGAAGGTGTTAATGTTAATAAAGAAGATGGTAGCCTTATCTATTCCATTCTTACTAAGTTCGGACCAACCTACTCTGTGTTTGTTTCCACCTTCTATTCTACATGAGAAGCCTTTATTTCTCAAGGACAAGACTACAAGTGCCCCTCTTTTGATGCCTTTTGTCATTCTTTAATAATAGAACAAAAAATACTCTTACATCTTGGTCTTCTTAATATTGGAAAATCTTATAAGAAAGCCTTAGCATCCCAGCGACAACAAAATTCAAAGAATCCTAAGAAGCAGCATCGTAAACATAAACGTCCTAAACCAAACAAGGGACCTAAGTAATTTCATTCTCAAAATAAAAAATCCATTCAAAAAAATGATAAGGAAAATAAAAACAAAGGGAATAAGATTGATAGACATTGCAATTTTTCTAATCATGATGGCCACTTAGAATCCAAATGCTTTAAAAGGATGGAAGCCTTGGAAGCAGCAATGAAGAAGCATAACACCCATTTGGAGCACTCTTCAACTTCAACTTTATCTTCAGGAGTAACACTTTCTACCCATGGTTGTCAAGCATCTTGGTCTAGTTATGCACTAAATGTATATTCTTCTTCTCATGCTCATGAGTGGCTCATTGATTCTAGAGCTTCTTATCACATGGCCAAAAACAAAGCCATGTTCTCTTCTTTAAATTATTTTAACACAAAAAATATATATGTTGGTGATGATAGATCCATTAGTGTTGTAGGGATTGGAACTATTCATCTAGACAATGGTCAATTTAATGATGTATTATGTGTTCCTGCCTTATCTTGCAACCTTCTATCTGTATATTAGATAACTCATTTAGGTGAAGGTAAAACCGTTGAATTTTCACCTCATGATGTTTTAATTAAGGACCTAACCGATCCAAGACAAATTTTGGCTACTGGCATTATTGATTATTCTATTACGTCTATAAGTTTAACAACTTAGGGTCATGAACTCTTCCCTTGATATTTGTTGCTCATAATGATGAAGTGAGCAAACTTTGGCATGAGCAATTTGGTCACTTAAACTATATTCCCCTCAAAATCTATGTAACAAAATAATGGTGACAAGTCTTACTATGGTATCTTGCGGACATGGTGTTTGTTCTAGATGTGTACTCGGAAAACATCATTGAGATAGTTTTGAAAAATGTGCCTCTTGGCATGCCTCAGCCCCTTTCTATATTATTCACAGTGATTTATGTGGTCCACTTCCAATTGTTTCATTCTCTGGATACGAATATTTCTTAAATTTCATTGATGATTTCTCTAGACGCACTTGGGTATACTTCTTAAAACTCAAGAGTGAAGTATTGAACATGTTCTTGGCCTTTAAGGCCTTTGTTGAGAAGCAATCTGGACATCAAATTCTTAAGCTAAGATTTGATAATGGTGTAGAATATGTTAACAACAAATTCACCAACTTTTGCACTGAGCATGGGATTCAATTGCAACATATTGTTCCATATACTCCACAATAAAATGGTGTAGGTGAAAAGAAGAATCGCACCATAAAGGAAATGGCTAATTGTATGCTTCAATCTAAAGGGCTTAGTCTTAATTTTTGGGCAGAAACAATTAACTGTGTAGATTACATATTAAATCACACTCCTACTAAGGTTTTAAAGAATATCACTCCAGAAGAATCATGGAGCTCAATTCAACTAGATGTAAGTCACTTTCATGTTTTTGGAAGTAAATCATGGTCCCATATTGCTGATGAAAAACATAAATCCTTATAACCTAAGAGTGAAAAATTTATTTTTGTTGAATATTCTGAAGATGTCAAAGGATATAGAATTCATCCACCTAAATCCAAAAATATTATCATTAGAAGAGATGTCAAGTTTACTGAAAATATATCATCCTACAAGCCTAGTTCGCTGGATGTGCCACCTCTCTCTATCCCTTTAACTTCTGAAAATATTTCTTGTTTAGATGATGACACCGAGGATGACAATCCTCCCTCACCTTATCAGGATCCTCCTTTAGCTCCTCAACTTCCAAAATGGGTTTGTGCTACTCAGAATGCAACAGGTGCTCTTGTAGGTGATCCTATAGATTAGCGATGTGCACATTCTTAGTTTGATAGAGCCTCTTCTTTACTGGCTCAAGCTTTAGTGAATTATGATCTTGACACCTTTGTACAAGCTTCAAACAATCTAGATTGGGATGTAGCTATTAATAAATAATATCGTTCATTATTGGCAAATGATACATGGGATCTTGTTCCTCTTCTAAAGGGACACAAACTTGTTAGATGCAAATGGCTTTATAGAACCAAGTTTAGACCAGATGGAAAGTTGATAAACATAAAGCTCATATTGTTGCTAAGGGTGTTTCACAAGTTGAAGGCATTGACTATACTGAAACCTTCTCCCCTATTTCCAAAATGAACTCTATCCACCTTGTTCTTTCCCTTGCTGCCTATTTCAAATGGGAAGTCCATCAGATGGATGTTAAATATGCCTTCTTGCATGGGGACTTGCATGAATAAATATATATAGGAAAACCTCCTAGATTTATACAAATAGACTCCAACCTTGTATGCCAGCTTAAGAAATCCCTTAATGGTCTTATGAAAGCCCCTCGGGCTTGGTATGCCAAAATGGATAGCTTTCTTTTAGATACTAGCTTTTCTAGGTGTCATTCTGATAATATTATCTACACCAAGAAAGTGGGTAAGTATCTTATCATTCTTTTTCTTTATGTTGATGATATTATCCTTACTTATAGTGATCCCAACCTTATAAACCATGTGAAGTCCAGCCTTAAAAAGAAGTTTGAAATGACAGACTTAGGACACTTGCATTATTTTCTTGGTCTTCAAGTCTTGCAATCCAAGGAAGGTATTTCCATTTCCTAGTTCAAGTATGCACGTGATATTCTATGCTACGTTCACATGGAAGACTGTAAGACAACCCCTTCTCCCTTTTAGTCTGGAGCCAAACTTTTAGTCACTTGTACTTCCCCTGAAGTTGATGCTACCTTATACCATAAACTTGTAGGAAAAAATTTGCATCTGACCCATACCCGTCCTGACCTTTCCTTTGTTGTTGGCCTTATTTATCGGTTTATGCAAAACCCACATGAAAGTCATTGGAAAGAAGCAAAAATAATAATTCGTTATGTTCAATGTGCAGTTCAGTTTGGGATTCATTATAGTGCAGAAGAATCTCCTTTATTGGTTGGTTTCACTAATTTGGATTGGGTTGGTGACCCTAATGCTTGGAATTCTACTGCAGGTTATGTCTTCACTCATGGGATTGCATAAAACAAAGTGCCAATTCTATTTCTTCAGCAGAAACATAGTATCATGCTATGATAGAAGCTAGTAAGGAAGCCATGTGGCTTTGTCAGATCCTATCAGAGTTTAGCTTCAATAGCAGCATCTGCCTACACTTTAGTGCTATAATCAAAGTGCCATTCAACTATGCAAAGATCCAATCCAACATTAGCGTAGCAAACACATTGAACTACACATGCACTTCATCATAAATCTCATTCATGACCATGTTCTTGAAGTGCAATATTGTTCAACCGATGATCAAGTTGTAGACAACTTTACAAATGCTCTTACAAAGGAAAAGTTGACTAAACTTCGATTTATGGTTGGAATTTAGGAAGTTGTCACTAAGGGGGGATAAGATCTAATCCCTGCTTCCTTCTCCTATTGTGTCATATTTGTACATCCTTCAATCCTATCCCAAGTTGTTCTTAAGGGGGGATATTAGGATATTTTGACACATAGGAAATAGTTATGTATATCTTAGTCTAATGTATAGTTAGGTAAAGTGTGTTTCTTTAGTATGTACTTTTTGTAACTTACAATCCAATGGTCATGCTATGTTCCAGACATGAAGTGATCCAATTGTTCATTCTGTCCTCAGTATTACAGACACTTTATCTGTGGTTGAAAACCCAATTGGTCCATGATCTCTATTTAAAGAGAATGGAGGGTCATTTGTAAGGTGATCGTTCATGAGAGAAGCTTATGTAAATTTTCTTTCTTTTACATTAATAAATTTCCTGAAGTGGTCGCATTGGCTTAGGTCGTGGACTATTTCCCTCTTTGAGAGTTTTAACGATGTCAAGAATACTGGTGTACTGATCTATGGTCTATTTGTGAGTGGTGCCTTTGGCATTATATTTGAGGAACTTACCTTATAAATTCCTGCACCTTTTATCTTATTTTCCTTTATTTTCATAATTAAATTCCAATTAATGCCTCTTTGCCTTCTCAATTCCTTTTTTAATGCCTTTGAAAAATTTCCTTAACCATAATAAACCAAAAGTGGTGCCCACTATAGTGTTTTCCCGACATTCAATCTGGAATACACATTCCATGACCTTGGTCTTATTTTTTGTTTATTACTTTTGTTACATTAACGTTAACCCAGGTTTGTTATATATTCTAAGGTCAATTATAAAGATAAGAAAAATATACTCATACTTATATTTTTCCATTTATTATTTTCAAGGGGAATAAGGGACACTACAACTTTAACCTTTATAAATGGGAAATTATACTTTTATTTTGACTATTAGGAAAATTTTACATGTCCCGAATTGATGAAATCAGTTGAACTAGTTATTTTGTTACCTAGCATTGCTTCGCTCTAATTGATCTAAGATTTGTAATAAAAAATAAAAAAGTGGATGGGCCTCTCTTTTTTGAGATTTCAAAATTTCTTATATTTACTCTTTTCTTCATGCGCTTTGTCCCATTTCATAACAGGGTCACCAACATCAAAACTTTTATCACATACTGAGTGATTTTCGAACCATTGCTTGACAATTTTTTGGTGGTTGGAAATTGTTTGTTTGGCTTTCTCTCTCTCCTATTCTAATGTAGATGTTGTAAACTAGAACATGGTTCTTCTTACACAAATTGAACAAGATTTAAGAATGGTAATGCTACATTAGTGGGTAAAAATTCTTATTTTCCATATACTAGGAAATAAGGTGAACTTCCTATTGCAACCCTATATGTAACCTAATCTTCCCATAATGCTATAGTAAGATATTTGTGCCAATTTTTGTGATTATTAGCTATGGTTTTCTTTATAATTTTCAGAAAGTTCTTATTGATGGACTATGATAAACCATTACCCTAAGGGTACTCATTTATAGAATATTTTAATTTGATTCATTTCTAAACAATAGACTTAGTAAGTGAAGTAGAAGAAAAAAAAGTTGTGCTATCAAATAACTATATACTAGGGAGATCAAAGCTCAGAATGATATAATGATCAATAAAAGATATTACAAATTCAAAATTAATTTCTTCTAATGGAATATCCTCCACCCATTTGGTGAAATAATATGTTGTTGTATATATACTTAGGCATTTTAGAGGAACATTGATTTTTTTCACCTGTCAAATCCAATCCCCATTGCTCGAAAGGTTGTTCGATGATGACTGGTTGAAGTGGCAAGGCTAACCTTTTCTATCTGCCTACAAAATTTTTACAAGTTCAACATATTTAAACATAGGCTTCAGTATCTTTGAGCAAAATTTGCTAATAGTATCCCACATGTATAATTTTGAGTGTGATTATGACCACCATAGTGTCCGCCTATGGGCCCATCATGTAGATCATGCAACACCTTATCAACATCAAACTTTTTCAAGGCATTTAAGTAACATAGGATCACATTTTTTTGTGAATATCAATTCATTAATCAATTGATATTGATGGGATTTTAATCTCAGAGCACATTTTTTTTGAAGTATAAATGTCAAGGATCAGTGCCATGAGATAAGTAGTAAATTAAGTCTACATATAAAGAATTTGAAGGGTTAAGAGTGGCACATACATGTTGTAATTCTTGGGAAGTAATCATGGATTCCTAATCATTTTAAATTTTATCAAAACCAAAATCAATTTCATGGATTACCAATCCAGATAAACCTAGTCCTTGAATGATATTAGAAATTTTTGATTTCAAAATCATATTCTTTGAGTGTTTTGACCCAGCTGGCCCCTTTTTCTCCCAAATCACTTTGATTATTAAATTTCAAACTAAAAAATATGGAACAATTAGCTTTGTATGGGATTTAAGTAAAAAATGACTGAAATGTTTAATAAATTTAAATATAGCATAGGCATGTTTTTATACATCTGAGTAATTAATCGCAACTCCTTGAAATCACGAACTATTGAAATATATAGGTGCTTTTATGCATTGATCATTTTTTTTGTATGAGGAAAACTACATATTATTGATCAGAAACAAAAAGCATAAAGAATGAATTATTTGTTATAATCAAGAGAGAAAAATAGGATCTTTTATAATAGCTTGTTTTATAGAATCTATTGAAAATGCATCAGGAAAATCTCAGTTTTATTTGCCTTGGTCAAACTAGAGAAAATTTGAATTTCCATTTTAACAGATAGCTTGGATGAGTTAAATTAAGTGACAGGCTTGTGTCACCATATTAGCTTAGTTAATTCAAGTTGGAAGACTTGAGTTCAGATAAGAATGAGTGATTTCTAATTTGTAGCAATCTAATTGAGGTAAATTGAATTATTCTCAGTTAAACCAGTTCCAATTGTAGGAGGAACTAGTGGAAGGTAAAGTAGTGAAAGTAGACTTCATTCAAGTTCAGTGATCATCTAGATAACTAATCAATCAACTTGGAATAATTATTGCATGAAGAGAATTCGAGTTACCTAGTTGAAATGGGGATTCCAAGGCAGTGTACTATTAGTTGTAGGCTATTCCAATGTGTACTTATGGTGCATGAAATTAGAGATTGAACCTTATGGATTGTGCTACCAATTGAGGGAAAAATACCTAAATAATGGGGGCCTAATTCCCTTGGATTTTCACAAGGAAATAAGGGCTTGGAGAGCTTGCACTTTGGCTAATTGTTTGCCAGAGTTATTTAGTTACGAAGAGAGATAGTTTATTCACTTGTAGGTTGTGTTGAGGCTTGAGCAAGCATATGTAATACATCTCTATTATCTGATTAATGCAGTACAAATAGGAAGGGGTTTTGAGCAGTTGTTTTCCCATAGAGAAATGCTTGTATATGTGTGTTATTTCTTATTTCATACTTATGATTTGTCTTCTAGATTGTGAATTGAATTCCACAGAGCAATAGAGTAGGTTTGAGTCTCATGATTTAGTAAATTTCATGACTCGTATCAAATATACACATAATTTCTACATAGTATCAGAGCATGATTCACATTAGGGCGGAAATTTCAATGTTGGTTCTTGGAAGTTTCAAACTTATACGATCATTGTAGAATAAATTATTCAAAGCCAAAATGATGGCTTTCTATGGACTAAGGTGTGAGTATTCCCTTGAGGGAAACTCAAATTTCGTTGCTTTGAAGGAACACATGGAGGAAGCGATAGAAGATAATATATTCAAGGAATTTGTTGAGAATGATATAACTAGGATCAATTGATGTCTAGGGTATAACAAAATGGAAGAAGTGTGTAGCCAATGCGAGGAGAATAATATTGCACAGAGTACGAGACCACATTGTATCAATTATATCCATGAGAAACAAACTCCTTATGTAATGTGACAAGCCTTGACATATATGTTCTAGAGTAGTAGCGACCATAGGAAATTGATCCTCAGAGGTAAACTTCAAAATATCACGATGTAGAAGAATGACTCTATTCAACAGTATCTACGCAGGTTCACACAGTGTCATGATGAACTTGCAAGAGTTGGTGTTACAATTTTAGATAATGATTTGGTAAGCCTAACCCTTCTAGGTATTCACAAGAGCTGGCATGTTGGATGTGTCTTATATTCTTTCCACAACTAGCCAGACGTGCACCTACCTTTGGTTTTGCACATGGATTACACACATGGTTTTGGGGATGATGTTTTTCTTCCCATGATATTTTGTAGATCTTGTCAAAGGAACAACGGTTATGTTCTAATCCAAGGTTAATGGATTGGGGTTTATGCATGCTTTGGCATGTATATATATGTATTATAATATTGAAATAAACAAAATGAAAAATCAATATGGTAGTCTCATTTTCGGGATCCATAGGAAAATCTATGTGTTTATTTATTTAATGTTTTATGATCTTGCCATTGCATATTTTCTATTTTTAAGAATTTGTTTGCAGGTAATTTCTGTACAGGGTTAAAACCTACATTTGTTCTAAGAGAAGTTTTGGCTTCAAGGGGATTCCTTTGTTTCCAAGGGGTTTTTCTCAGGCTTGTGGTAAATCCTCTTTAGTGGGATATCTATGGGATTGATTCTTTTAATGAAAGAAGATGGTGAGCAGTGAAAAGATAGAGATCAAGAAATTTAATGGTCAGAGTTTTGAATTGTGGAAACTGAAGATGGAGGATCTATTGGTGGATAAAGATCCATGGACCTCAGTAGTTTCAGGTACTAAACCAACAACAATTTCTAATGAAGACTGGAAGAATTTGGATTGGAAGGTAAAGAGCACAATATGGTTGTGTATCATTTAGTATTTTTGAATTAAGAGGGGAAGCTTTAGTGAAGGATTTGTGGGACAAGTTAGGGAATTTATACCAATCTAAGTCATTGGTGAATAAATTATTCCTATGGAAAACACTATAAAACCTAAGGATGAATTATGGAGACTTAGTGAGAGAGCATCTAAATTCCTTTAATACTGTGGTCAACCAGTTGTTATATATTGATATTAAAATTTCATATGAATATAAGTGCATCAGTTTGTTGTGTTCTCTATCAAATACGTGAGATAGTATGGTTGTTGCAATAGGCAACAATACAACTACATTGCAATTTGATGAAATAGTCTCATCCTTACTGTCGAAGGAGATGAGATGGAAAAATATGGAGGGCCAGAATGGAGATGCTTTGTCTCTACTAGGACAGTCCCAGAACAGAAACAAAAATAACTCCTCAAACGAGAGATCTAAATCTAGAGGGATATCTAAATATTCAGGAAAACCTGTAAAGGTGTGCTGGAAATGTGGAAAGGAATGACACTTAAAAAAGGACTGTAGATATAAAGCTCTTGAGAAAGGAAATGGATTTGATGATGCTCCTTCTAGAGAGGTGAAAACCACCTTAGATGAAGGTGGGGATGTGTACTTGGCTTCTTCTTCATGTACACATGTAGATCATAAGGCATGGTTGATTGACTTAGGTGCATCCTTTCACTTCACTCCCCATAGGGAGTGGTTCTGCAACTATGATAAATATGATGGTGGTGATATCTTCTTAGGGGAGGAAAAGAAGGATAGAATCATTGGATACAGAAAATTCAAGCTGAAGTTGCAAGGTGGAAGGGTTAGAACACATCTGGGTGTTCTGCAAATCTAATTTTGGTAAGCAAGATGGATGATGCAGATGTAAAAGCATCGTTCAAGAAGGATACCGACAAGATGGTTTGGGGAGCACTAATATTGATGCAGGGAGTTCAGATTGGAAATATGCAAAAGCTTCTGGGAAGCACTGTTATTGATGGCTACAATTTTTTTTTGGTTCCTGAAAGTGGAGCATAAAAGTTAGTAGTCTCTGAAGAAAATACCATGCTATGGAATCAAAGTCTTGGACATATTGGAGAGAAAAGTATTCAAATACTTCATGGTAATGGTATGGTAGAAGGTATGTCTAATTTATCTCTAGGTTTTGATTTGTATGAGCAATGTGTATATGGGAAGCGAAATCAGGTGAGTTTCCCCTCTACTACTAAGAGGGTGAAATGGATATTAGTGCCTCTACACAGCGATGTGTTTGGACTTGTGCCATTTCTTTCAATGGGTAAGGTTGTGTACTATGTATCACTTATAGATGACTTCTCAAGGAATACATGGATATATTTCATTAGGAAGAAATTTGAAGTACTTGATAGGTTTAAATAATTTAAGGCTCTGGTGAAAAAATAGATAGAGAAGAAGATAAAGGTGTTGAGGACATATAATGGTGGAGAATTCTGCAAGAAGGAATTTGAAGAGTTTCGTAAGAAGTGTGGTATAGAATGGAAAAATACTACTCCATACACACCTCAAAAAACGGAGTTGTAGAAAGAATGAACAGGATGTTGATGGAAAGGGCAAGACACATACTCAGTGGTGTTAGGTTAAGACATGAATTCTAGGTAGAGGTGGTGGAGACTGCATGTTACCTGGTCACCAAATCACCTTTATCGGTGTTGGAGGATAATTCTCCATAAGAGATATGGACTTGTAAGTAACCCTCTCTTTCACATCTGAGGGTATTTGGCTATGATGCATATGTACATGTTCTAAAGGAGAAAATAACCAAGTTGGATAGTAAATCTAAAAGGTGCATCTATATTGGGTATAAGGATGGTTTAAAAAGTTATAATATTTGGAACCCAGAAACAAGGAAGGTTGTGTACGACCACAATGTGGTGTTTAGAGAGGTGAAAGATATTGTTAAACATGAAGTCCGACCAAAGGAACCTGAGAATATAGAGTTTGAGCTAAAAGAGGAAGAATCAAACTCTACGATAGAAGAGGATTAAAAAGATGAAGAGCCAGAAAATTTAGCTGTGAGAAGACCATTACGAGAAAGAAGGAATCCAAAAAGGCATAGTTCATTTTATTTATGTTCAAATTTTTCTTTCTCTATTACTGATGATGATCCCAGAACTGTCAGGGAGGCAGTAGATTCAAAGCATGGAAAAATCTAAAAATAGGCCATGGTTGATGAACTGGCATCTTTGGAAAAAATTATGCTTGGGATTTGGTAGAGTTGTTGGCTATAAGGAAACGCATTGGAAGAAAATAGGTGTTTAAGAAGAAGATGAATGTAGAAGGCAAGGTGGATAAATACAAAACTTGGTTGGTAGAAAAAGGTTATTCCCAAGAGTTAGGAATTGATTTTGGTGATATTTTTCTTCCTATTGCCAAGGTAGCTTATATTATATTACTTTTATCTATTGCTCCTACTTTTTATTTTGAGGTAGAACATATGGATGTGAAGACAACATTTCTTCATAGGGATCTGGAAAAAGATATCTAAAGGAAGAAACCTGAGGACTTTACATGAAGGGTAAGAAAGAACTGGTATGTAGGTTAAAAAAGTCTTTGTATGGGTTAAAATAGTCACCAAAGATGTGGTATCAAAAATTTGATACATTTATAAGGGGACTTAGATTCACCAGAAGAAAAGAGGATGAATGTGTGTATTTTAAATTAATTGGTGCCCATTTTATTTATTTGGTGTTCTATATGGATGATATGTTGCTGATTGGAAATTACAAGGAAATTATCTAGGATTTGAAGACCCAATTGTCCTCCAAATTAGACATGAAGGATCTTAGTGTTGCAAGCTATATTTTGGGCATGGAAATTAAACAAGATCGGGCAAAGAGGAAGCTCTCGTTAAACCAGCAGAAGTATGTTGAGACAATAATGCAGAGGTTTAATAAGCAGGATAGTAAACCAATGAAGGTTCATATTCCTGTAGGTGTAAATTTATCTATTGAATAGTTTCCCAAGACACAATAACAAGAAGAGGACATGTCACGTGTTCCATACACAAATGAATTTGGTATCCTGATGTATGCAATGGTTTGTACTAGACCATACATTGCACATGTAGTGGCAGTATTGAGTGGGTTTATGTCAAAACTAGGGAAGGAGCATTGGACAATATCCAAGTGGGTTTTTAGGTATTTATGTGGCACTAGTGATTATGGCCTATGATACCAAGGAATAATATGATTGGACAGAGTTTTGGACATCCATAGCTTTGTTGATGCAGACTGTGCTAGAGATCTTGATCAAGGAATATATACAAGTGGGTATGTGTTTAACCTATTTGGAGGTGAAAACAGTTGGACGAGTAAGAGATATTCTGCAATGGCACTTTAAACTACAAAGGTGGAATACATGGGAGCCACTCATGGAAGCAAGGAAGAAGTTTAGTTGTAGATATTGTGTTCTAGTATGGGGTTAGTACAATGAGCTATATATATAGAATGTAACAACCAAAGTGCAATTTATTTGGAAAATAACCCTACTTATCATTCAAAGACAAAGAAATTGATGTTCAGTATCACTTTGTAAGGGATATGGTTGAGGACAAAAAGGACTTGCTAGCAAAGGTAACACTTTCAAGAATATTGCAGATGCATTGAAAAATTCTATGAGCACTGAGAATTTCTCTTGGTGTAGAGAAACAATGGGCGTTAGACCAATGACTAAGCTCTCCTATGACCCACTATCTGGAAAAGAAAACAAGTGGGAGAATGTTGGATGTGTATTATATTCTTTCCACGACTAGCCCTGCGCGCGAAGTCAGGGGGTTAGAAGGGTGGTGAGTAGATCTGCTTTGTTGCATCAGGTACAATGGGGGGTTTGCAGGGGGCAATAGCCCCCCCACACAGGGTCCAGGGCACCGCCCCACGAACTTTTTTTTTGGACCCTATGTTAGGTGGGAGAACCTACTTATGGTTTTGTGCATGGATTTCACACATGGTTTTGTGCATGTATTTCGCACATGGCTTTGGGCATGATGGTTTTCTACCCATGGTATTTTGTAGATCCGGTCAAGGGAACTACAATTATTTTCTAATGAAGGGTTAAAGGGTTGGGGTTTATGGATGCTTCGACATGTATATATATGTATTGTAACATTGTCAGATCCAGGGGAAAATCTCTATGTTTATCTATTTTATGTTTTGTGATCTCGCCATTGTATACTTTGTGTTTTTAAGAATTCATTTACAAGTAATTTATGTATAGGATTAAAACCTACATGGCATAGCTACCAAGATTTGTTGAATGGGAGGGAGAAAGTACAACATTGTGAACATTTATGATCTAATTTGGTACAGGTGGAAATAAGGAAGAATACCACAGATCGGACTTTATCCAAGGGCGAGGATAAAGAAAACTGTGCATTGGTTGGAAAGGGAAATAAGGTAAAAGGGAAGAAATCTCAATCCAGACTAGAATCTAGCCAAGGGGGCAAGAAGAAAGACTTATCTAAAATTAAATGCTTAAAATGTTATGAATTTGGGCACTATGCCATGAGGTGTCCACACAAAAAATAAATCAAGAATAACTTAGGAGGAGCGGTAGGTAAAGATTTTGCTTCATAGTTCGATCTTGACTTCACCCTTATCACATGCATGGCAAGCACAGTGATGGGGAGCATGTGGTACTTTGACAATGGTGCCTCATTCCACATGGCAAGGAATACAATATTTTTCAATGACTTGAAGGAGAAAGATTTCCATATGCACATCGAGATGTGAGATGATGGAAGTTACAACACAACTAATATTGGTATAGTCACCTTTCATAGGGATTCAAGCCCCCTCTTAGACTCAAGGGTGTCATGTTTGTTTCAAGCCTAAATAAAAATTATCATCTCAGTTGCAGTGCTGGATGACCATGGTTACGATATGATCTTGAGAAAAGGGAAATAATTCCTGAGACACATAGCCATGGTATAGGTGAAGCATATTGGGGTTCATGTGAAGAACCTATATAAGCTAGATGTGGAAGATTGTGTTGAATTAAGCATGAAAGCGGAGAAGGTGTAGAGTCACGATGTCAATGAAATTTGGCATAGAAGACTTGTCCATTTGCATCATGGCACCCTAAATATTATGCAACAAATAATCACAGGCCTCTCCAAAGGAGCATTTGAGAAGCATGATACATGCAAAGCGTGTACCTTGGGGAAGTACACAAAAGCCACATTCCATGATCGGGACAACAAAGCACATGCAGTCATTGAAAGGATCCATTTTGATGTTTGTGGAATTTTATTGATAGCCTCCACTTCAAGGCACAAATATTATGTTATATTTGTAGATGATTTCTCATGGAAGTGTTGTATATTATTCATGCGGAAGAAGGATGAGACATTCTGCAAAATTTTAGAATTCAAGGCACTGGTTGAGAAAGAAACTAACAAGAAGGTGAAGGCTCTCAAGAGTGATAATGGATGTGAGTATGTGTCGAATGAGTTTAAAAAAATATGTGCAAAAGGAGGCATTCGACGAGAGTTGACAACACCCCACAACCCACAATAGAATGTAGTGGCTGAGAGAAAGAACTGTAGTATTGTAGGAGAAGCAAGGGCAATGTTGCATGACCAAGGACTAGCACTAAATTTATTCACAAATGCATGCAACACAATAGTATACTTGCAAAACCAGAGGACTTATCGGATTCTATGAATGATTATAATAGAGGAGGCTTTCTTGGGGAGAAATCTGGATGTGTATCACTTAACGATCTTTGGAGCATCTATTTACTTTGATGTCTCTAGATATGTTAGGAAGAAGCTCGAGCCAACATTTGAGTTGGGGGGTATTTTTGGGTTATATAGGAACTCCTCACGAATACCATCTATACTTACCATCCCTCAGAATGATAATTTTACAAAGGGATGTAAAGTTTGGTGAGGAGAAATCGATGCAGTGCTCTCTCTCGAGGGAGGTTCATATTCCATGAGTAGAGGAGATTTTAGCTCCAAAGGACGTACCTCGAGAAGTTGTGGAGCAACCACAAGTTGAGTAACAAATATTGGAGACAAGCACACAAGCTTAACCATCTAGAGAAGGAATAAAATGAACCAAAGGAGTTGAGAGGCTATTGCATGATACTAGAGAGAATGTGGGAGCACCCACTTCACAGTGCAAGAAGAGAAGGTCACAAAAATGGTACATTGGCTACATGGTTCTAATGATTGAGCTAATAGAGACTGATCCATCCTCTTTCGAGGAAGGAGTAGAGAAACCTTTTTTGGGTTGATGAAATGGTGGAGGACTATGGTTCCGTTGTAAATAATTGTGGTTGGAAAGTGGTCCCAAGACAAATAGATAAATCAGTTATGGGTTTGAGATGGATCTTTAAGTTAAAGCATGCAGTAGGAAAAATCATTGAGAAGTATAAGGCCATAGTTGTGGCCAAGGGATTCTCGCAAGTTGAGGAAATTGAATATGAGGAAACCTTTTCTCCTATAGCAAGGTATTCATCCATTTGATCAATTATTGCACTATCTATGCAGATGGTCTGGAAGATGCACTAGATGGATGTAAAAACAACATTCCTCAATGGAGTTATATAGGAGGAGGTGTACATTGAGTAACCAAATGTTTTCAGACCTTGGATCATGAGTCTCATGTTTTTATACTTAACTAAGTGTTGTATCTCAGGGTAGCATCCCGTGCTTGGTACACCATGTCGACAAATATCTCACCAATTTGGGCTTCACCAAAAGTGAAGTGGATGAAAACAATTTATCATATCTTGGTAGAAGGTAAGTTATTGATTATTGTCTTATGTTGATTATTTCATTTTAACAGGTGATGATAAGTTCATGAGATCTTGCAAGGAGGACCTTGTAAGAGAATTTGAAATGAAGGACATGGGACTCATGCACTACTTCCTCAAATTTGAAGTATGTAAAGGAGATGGGGAACTACTTGTCTCTTAAGGAAATTGCACAAATGATATACTAAAGAAGTTCGAAATGGAGAGTAGAAAACCCATGGAGAGACCCCCAGAAACTAGCTAGACAAAAGAGGATGATACTTCAAGTGAAGTAGTGGAGGCTACCATTTATCTATAGCTAGTGCATTCACTATTGTATCTTGTGAACACCCAACAAAGTATGTGGTATGCAATCAACCAAATTATTCAAGCTATGGTTAATCCAACCAAATTATTTTGAAAGGTAACTAAGCATATACTAAGCTACCTCAGCGGAACCACCCAGTTTAGACTATGGTACATATGGACAAAGGGAGAAAAGTTGTGTGGCTTCATAGATGTAGATTAGGTAGAGAGTTCATAAGAATGGAAGAGTACATGAAGAGTACTTTTCAGTTTTGGATCAGCAAGAGTTTCCTGGTACAAAAAAAAAAAGCAAATATAAATGGCAGTCGACTCAACATAAGAAGAATACATGGATGCTAGCCAAGCAGCATGTGAGGTGATTTGGATGAGAAAGATTATTGTGGGAATTTTCAATCATATGATGGATCCTACTGTGATCTACTATGATAATTATAGTTTCATCAAGCTCTATGAAAATCCATTCTTTCATGATCGATCCAAGCATATATAAATATATATAATATATAATATATATATATAAATTATAATATATATACAGCAGTATCTCCATCTACGAGATTGTGTGTAGAGGCAGATAATGTTGCTAGATTACATTCCAACATAGGAAAAATATGGATATATTTTGACAAAGGATTTATCAAAGGGTAAATTTGAGTTCCATAGAGGTGAGAATTGGGTAATTGATAATCCATTTCTTTCTTAGAGGGGGTGTTGAAAATGCACCAAGAAAATCTCAATTTGATCTGCTTTGGTCAAACTACAGAAAATTTGAATTTCCATTTCAGTAGACAACTTGGATGAGTTAACTTGAGTGGCGTGGCTTGTGTCACCCTGTTAGCTTAGTTAATTCGAGTTTGAATACTCGAGTTCAAATAATCATGAGTGATTTCTAATTTGTAGTAATCAAATTTAGTTAAATTCAGTTATTATCAGTTAAACTAGTTCCATAGGTTGGACGAGCTAGTGAAAGTTCAAGTAGTGCAATTGGACTTCACTCAAGTTCACTGATCATCTAGATAACTAATCAATTAACCCAAAATAATTTTGCATGTAGAGAATTCGAGTTACCTAGTTTAGATGGAGATTCCAAGGTAGTGTACTATCATTTGTAGGCTATTCCAATGTGTATAGGTGGTGCATGCAATCATGGAGTGAACCTTATGGATTACGCAATCAATTGAGGGAAAAATACCTAAATAATAGGTGCTTAACTCCCTTTGATTTTCTCAAGGAAATAGGGGATTGGAGGGATTGAAATTTGGCTAGTGTTGGCCAGAGTTAGTGTTGTCAGGCAGAGATACACATAATTTATACATAATAAAAGGCTTATGTTTCATAATTATTCCACTTAAATGTATAATTTTTCTTAATAATATTTTGTAGAGGTAAGACAATTTGTGTAAAGATATGTACAAAACGTTTGATGAAATTTATGTATCCTAGGGAATATTGCATAGATTTTTTATTATGTGGAAGAGGAGTTTCAAAAATGGATTTGACTCTAGATGGCTCAATATTAATCCTAGTTTTGGAGACAAAAAACCTAATAATTTCTATTCTTCAAGAGAAAATAATTATTTCTTAGGGCTTAATTAGATTCCATATTTCTTACATCATTCAAAAAGTCTATTATATGATGAATGCGATTAGTTCATTTTTTGGAATAAATGGTGATATCAGGAAAATAGACAAGCGCATATTTGTTAATTAAACCTCTAAATGCGATATCCATATCCATTTGGACAGTTTCCCTAGTGTGTATTAATCTGAATGACATCTTTTGATAAGTGAATATTCCACATTTAGTGTTAAATGTTTTCTTAATTTAATCATTACTAGGATTTGATTATAGTCATAAAATCCATCAAGAAAAGACATTAATCCTAACCTAGATATTGATGGAAAGATTTTATCCATAGGATTTAACGGGAAATTATATTTTTCAGAAACACAATTAATCAGAATCTAGATTAGGGGAAATTTTTTTCTCAAAATTCAAAGTGCTCATAATCACTCAAAATTTGAATGCCCATGTCCATCTCAGTGATACGATCCCAATGCAACTCGTTTCACTCAAAATAGAGCTCATATGAAAAAGATAGAGACTTTTGTCTGCTTTGTCAAAAATGAAATTTTTTGGGTATAGGGATGACTGGGATGCTGATTAGGCACCCATACAACCCAATTAGAAAAAAAGAATATTTTGATGAACATTCCTTGTAATATTCTTGGAATTTTTTGATAGGTGGCTAAATTGCATTGTGACAAGTGTCATCATGTTATTGGTCAACAACATTTAAGGTGGACCAAGGAGAGGCTGACATGTGGCAAGCCCGGAGGCCGCCATGTGCCCTCTCAATGGCCAGGTAAAATGTTATTTGGAAGGTTGGTGGAGTTGAACCCATGACCTCGCCCACACAAACCCAAAGCTTTATCACTATGTCGCAACAATGTTTCTTAACAAATTATAGGTGTGCTTGCTATTTAAAGAGTAAGATGTGGCAGATTGTGGGAGGGGAGGGCTAGCCTTGCAAGCTAGTCCCCTCAGCAAGAATGATACCACAAAACCCGAAGACAGCACTAATGCTAATCGCACATTTAATGTGCTAAATGGGATTAATGCTAATCAAATCATGCATATCCCTTAATTAAGCATGGATTTATTTGGCAACAGTTTTAGTAGACCTGACAAATCTGCCGCTACTGCAATTTTCATGGGGCTTGTTGAGTATTGGAAAAGGTATGTATTTACCATTTATTTCTTTACCTTTTCCTTTGAATCATAACTTCTTTACATTCTAAGATGGTAATATGTTAAGGAATTATGATAGAATTAAGGAGATTTGTGATTGATACAAAATAACCAATTATTGTCTTTTCCTATACAGAAAGTGAAGGAAATAGAAAATCATCATTCAGGAGGAAAAGACAAAGAAGAAGAAACTACTATCCCTTTGACAGGAAGCCGTATCTAGACGAGGAGATCAAGATCGGAGCACATGGTCCTGGAAAAGGAAGTAAAAACACAACATCAGTGCAAGAAGACAAAACAATAAGTTGGAGATCAAAGATATGGCGAATCCCTCAGGATCCTTTGATCCTGAGGGATCGTTGCTTCAAGACTTATCTATATTTTTTATACTTCCACCTAGCCATTATAAAACGGGACAACATTGGTAGCCCAGGGGGGCGAATTTCTTGTCAATTTGTAGAACTTACTGTTGTAATCTTAACTTTGATCATCAACTCTCTTTAAAGAGCGATAGCTGTAACTCTACCATTTATGATTAATATATAACCTAGTTGCTATCCCATTATCTGATCCTGGAGAAAATGTAGCAGTGCTTCCCTGGTGGCTAAGGGCCTGACCCTAGTGGATCACTTGCTTCTTGTATCATTATTTTACAATTACGGTCGTGTGTGGTTTGATTTCCTTAACTTGCTTTATTCAGTAATCTTTTGTTTCTGAACATTTCATTGAATTGCTTTGTTATATCAAAATCGTAATTGAATAACAAGATTATTATTTACAACCGAAAATGTCATGTTGTTCATTCTGAAATAATATTGCACTACCTAATTCGAATTCTGCTGTTCATTTATAGATCGATATTGCTATGCATTTATAGCTGCGATTGTTATTCATTTAGCTACGGTTTACTTACAATTGTGATTGTTGTTCATTTGGTTACTGTTACATTATAACTGCAATTGTCATTACTTTATAACTATGGTTAATATCCATTATGCTAGAATACGACTACTGATTCAATTGCTCTATATTTGTTGTGTGGTTACACTTAATTCGGTTTGTTATTCCTTTCTGATTGTTGTTCAATTCCTTTATTAGTTAAAGATTGTTGATCAATTCCTTTATTAGTTGAAGATTGTTGCTCAATTCATTAAGCTTTGCTGCTCAATTCATTCCTGTAGATTAAGTTTTGTTGTTCGATCTTTTCAATAGATTAGTTGATGTTCCCTTTTTGCTAATTGAATTTTTATTTCTAGCATTTTCTTTGGTGTGGATAGAAAGATCTACAACTGTAACAAACATTGACTACTGTTGTCCAAGTTCTTAGATTGGAGATCTTGTCTGTGATTGATTTTCATTTACATCAGTTTACAGGGGAAAGAGTTATCATTACTGCATTCTTGACTAATGATTGTTGTAGTTTCTTGAGTGAATGATTTAGTTACAAAGCATTGAAGTTTCTTGCTATTACAATTAGAGTTTGTTTCCAACGTTCATTTATTTCTGTAAGCACTATACTGCAAGCATTACTCTTGAACAAGTGACCACCTCAGACTGAGTACACTCTTGAGAGAAAAAATCGCACCTGGATTGATAATTAATGTAGGGTAAATATGGGTTAAAAGACACCTTTTCATCGTTCAACATTTTGGCGTCGCTACTAGGGAGAGTGTAGCCATTTGTTTCTTTGGAAAAGAGAGTAGTGTAAGAACCTGCTAGGAGAGAGTTGGGTTTTAAAAATGGAAGGTAAGAACCTGCGTACAGAGCATGTAACAACCCTGCTCCCCCACCCTCTTTCCTGCAGATTTGTTGATTATTTTGGGTAGAAATAAGTATTTGATTTGTTTTCATGACTAAGCAGAAAAAGCCTGAAAAGAATCCTAAACCACTACCCAAACCTGATAAAGCTAAGGGACCGGTGACCCTTGGATGATCGACCTTTATAGATGAAATCCTTAAAAAAGAATAATCTCAGCCGTCAGTAGGCCCTAGAAAAGCTACTTCTAGACAACCTACTAGTTCCCTTCGGGCCACAGAATCACTGCCTGTAGCCTTTGCTGAGGTGCACTACCAAACAGAGGAGCAAGATTTTCAAGAAATTGAGAATTCTAGCCCAAAATTGTTACAAGAAGGGAACCTTAGTAACCTCTGCGAAGGAGGAGGAGAAACAGGGGAAACTGAAGAACCAAGATCTCCTCTTGGAATAGTTTAGCCACTGAGCAGCCCAGATAAGCGAAGTGTTGTCAAAATCATCTAGAACAAAGCTGAAGAACCTGAAGAGCTAAGATCCCTGTAAATATTAGTTCAGCAAGGGACTCTCATCATCCTAGACAAAGGAAGTGTTCTTAAGGCCATTCCTGCTCCTTCCAACCAGCCTAGGAATACACTGCTAGAAATTCTAGAGGGATACTGGCACATATTTGACCAAATGAACAAGAACCAGCAAACACCCCAAACCTCCACACTGCAATATCCCATTGTCGATATTGGAGTTAATACACTTATGAAGGTCATTCCTCTCCAGCATATTCCTACATTCCATTGCCTAACATCAGAAGATCTAGATGCATTTTTGTTTGAATTTGATGTACCATGCCAGGGGTATGACTATACCACCGATCCCAAAAAGCTAAAATTATTTCCATCCACATTAAAAGGAGAAACTTTATGATGGTTTATGGGGTTAGATGGAGGTGTTATAAATGACTGGGATCAGATGAAAGGTGATTTCCCGAAGAAATATCGGGATTATTGTAGGTCTAGAGAATTAAAGGATGAAATATTTCAGATGGTAGCCAGACCTAATGAAACACTAGAAGAATATGTTGAATGTTTTCAGTATAATCTTCAGAAATCTCCTTATGCATCATTACCCTTACCTGATAATGTATTAAAAACAACATTAATTAAAGGGATGAAGGAAAAATGGGTTGAAACACTAAATATTATGGGAAAAGGTGACATCTATCAAGAAAATTTTGCTGACATTATTGATTTGTGCATCAAGAGTTCACGAGGTAGTACAAGGCTAAAACCAGTGGAATTTGACACTGTTACAAGGGACAACAAGATCTCTGGTGGAGGAGTAACCATGCAGAAATAGGGAATTTACTAGAGAATTTCAAAAATTATATATTGGGGACTCTGGCAATGCAACTCGATATTATGCAAGCTAAACAGAAACAAACATAAGTAGAGAAAACCTAGCAATATTCTGCCCTAGATGCAGAAAGAAACACAACAATAAAGAGTTCCCACTAGATGCAGTTCAAGTCTGTGCTATTTGTACAAAATATCACTCCACAGATAACTGCCCCTCACTCCTAGGTTTGAAAGCAGTGTACAAAGAAGCAGAGGAAGAATCAAAACCAATGTACCTACTCAATCAGTGCTGTCAATGGTAGCCACGACGATCAGGTATGTCCTCTAATCCATCTTCTCCTCTCCAACCTCTGCAATATCATGCTCAGCAGTATAATACAATGTGGAAAAATCAGCCTCGCTTTTCAAACTAGTCACAACAACCATTTCCTTCATCACGATGGCCAAATCAAACAAGCCAATCTAATTGGCCAAATTTTCCCTACTCTCCACCATATTGGCAAACCAATTCTTATCCAACACAATGGTCCCCTACCACTTTGCAAAATCAAGCCTGGTAGGCAAACTGGCAAAGATCGATGAATTAGCCAGCAAGAGCCATTCCACTCCCTCAACCTACACTGCTAGTGCCATATACACTATAACAAAACCCCCAGTCCAACTTAAGACCGTAACTCCCAGCCCAACCCAACCTGAACCCAAATAATAGACCGGTTCAATCTATTCAAATAATCGAAACACCAGAACTAGAAATCGATCTAAGGGAGTACAACAACCTTCAATTAAGGTCTTGGCACATTATAGAAACTGAGGGAGATAAAAATGTTCAAGTTGAAAATTAGTTACCCGCAGAACAACCACTACAAGAAGAGGATGTGGTCAGACAACAAACTCACGACCAAGCAACCACATCTTCTCCCCCATTCCCAAAATTATTAATCATATTGTGCGCCATAGAACATCTTGACTTTGATATTCTTGGAAAACTAAGAAATTTGTGTATAAAAATCTCGCTCCTCCAAGCTATCCAAGATATCCAATATATGAAAAAACCATCAAAGAGTTATATATAAGGAAGCCAAAGAGGGGAATAACAACTAACCCAACAGTCCAAGTAGTTAGCACCCTATCTGATCTGTTATCAGGAAGAGAAGCACCTATCAAATATGAAGACCCAGGGAATCCTATAGTGACAGTGCAAATCACTGGACAAACCTTTTCAAATGCCCTAGTTGATTTAGGGGCTGAAATTAATATTTTAACAACCACCACTTGTAAAAAACTAGGCATTACATTAGTGGAACCAACCTCCACCTTATTAGAACTAGCTGACCGATCAGTAGTTAGGCCAGAAGGTACACTACACAATGTAATGGTATCCCTAGATTCCTGGGAATATCCTACCAACTTTCTGATAATCAACACCAAAAACTGACTCGATGGACACCCGTTAATCTAGGTAGACCTTGGCTTGCGACTGCTAATGCTTACATTGGCTACTGACAAGGCAATATGACTATAACTAGAGGGAGTAATATCAAGAATCTAGCTCTATACCCTCCAACCTAGCCAAGTGTAACAATAATAAAAACTAATAAACAACCTGTATCATACCTCACAGAAAACATTAGGTTCGCATTAACCATAGAAAATTCCCTCAATTTTAAAGATCAAATAGAGGATGATGTTATTAACAACTTCATTAACAAATCTGAATCTAGATCACATGTATAATGTCACATGATAGAGGCAACATTTGAAAATGAACTAGAAGAAGATCCCCTCAAAGACACTGATGATCAAACAATACCCACTACCTTTGTTTCAAATAGAAAAACCATAGAGATTGAGCTAGGAAAACCTTGAACATTAAAAATAACCTGACTCCTAAACAAGAAGAAAAATTGGTCCAACTACTGAGAAAATATAAGGAAGCTTTTGCATGGGATTATTCAAACATGAAGGGAATCGATCCCCAACCGTGTACGCACCACATTTATACAGAAAAGGATGTTAGACCCATTCGACAACCCCAATGGAGACTCAAACCTCACCTAAAAGATATTATGAAAGCTGAATTACAAAAAAAATTGGATGTAAACTTTATTTATCCAATCTCCAATAGCAAGTGGGTCTCTCCACTAGTAGTGGTGCCAAAGAAGAATGGAAAGTGGAGGATTTGTGTGGATTACAGAGAATTAAACAAAGCAACCCAGAAAGAACACTTTCCCCTTCCATTCATTGGTCGGGTATTAGACACATTAGCAAGAAAGAAATTATTTTCTTTCTTGGATGGCTTCAATGGATACAATCAGATTTAGATTGCCCATGAAGACCAGGGTAAAACTACTTTTACCTATCGTTGGGGAACATTTGCTTACAGAGTCCTACCCTTTGGCCTATGCAATGCCCCTACCACATTTCAGAGGGCCATCCTCAGCATGTTTTCAGATTTAATAAATGACGGGCTCAAAGTATACATGGATGATTTCACACTACACGGAGATGATTTTGAGCCATCACTAGACACATTGGAAAAGGTGTTGCAACGATGTATTGCCACCAGGCTCTGCTTGAGCCATGAAAAGTGATATATGATGATGACCAAAGGGCTCATCCTAGGTCATTATATCTCAGAAGCTAGAATATAGGTAGATCCGGCCAAAATTCAAATAATTTTGTTAATACCTACTCCTACCACACAGACAAAGGTATGCACTTTTTTAGGATTTTCTGGTTACTATAGGAGATTCATAGAACATTTTTCTCAAATAGTTGCACCTCTATACACATTGACAGGGAATGCTGATTTTGTTTGGATAGATAAATGCGATCATGCTTTTGAGGATCTGAAAAATCTTGTGTCAACAGCGCCAATGCTCAAAGGCCCAAATTGGGACCTGACATTTCAAATTTCATCAGATGCTTTAGACACAACTATTGGAGCAGTCCTTGGGTAGGAAGAAGACAAAAAACCATATGCAATCTATTATATCACCAAGAATTTTTCTCCTGTTGAGCTAAACTATACCGTAACTGAGAAAAAGTTTTTAGCTATATACAGATCACTCTGCCATAAAATATTTAGAAAATAAACCTATTACAAATGGTAGAGTAACAAGATGGTTGATTTTATTGTAGGCATTTGATATCACAATAAAAGATCGACCTGGGAAAGAAAATCCTGTAGCTAATTTTTTCTCACGAATGCCGAAGCCAGTGGATGCAACAGTAATCGAAGATCAATTCCCAGATGAACATTTGTTTGTTGCCACTTTCAAGACACCTTGGTATGTTGATGTTGCAAATTATTTAGTAGTAGGCAAATTACCAAAGCATCTAACCCCCAATGAACGAAAATAGATTGTGTAACGTAGTACCCGATTTTATTGGATTGGGAGCTACCTTTTTCATACAGGGGCCGATATGCACACAGAAGATGCATCGATGAAGATGAAATGTTTGACATTCTGAAAGCATATCATGATGGACCGTGTTGCAGACACTTCGCAGATCGAATTATTGGTCATAAGGTTTTGCAAATAGGTTATTACTGGCCCACAATATTTAAAGACGCTAAGAAATTTGTTCAAGCCTGTGACAGTTGCCAAAGAGCAAGACGCCCTGGACAGTATGATGAAATGCCTTTAAACCCATAGTTAGTAGTCGAACCATTTGAGCGTTGGGCACTTGATTTTATTGGTCCGACCAACCCATCTTCAAATCAAAAAACATATATTCTAGTAGCAAGAGAGTATGTTACCAAATGGGTTGAAGCAGAGGCACTTCCAAGAGCTACAGAGGACTATGTGATTCATTTCTTGTTCCAAATATTTGTGCGATATGGCCTCCCAAGGGACATAATCACAGACGGAGGACCACAGTTTGTAGGTAATAAAATCACTGTAACATTAAAAAATTATCACATTCAGCACAAAATTACCACTCTGTATCACCCACAGGCAAATGGCCAAGTAGAGAGCATGAATAAAGTGATCAAGGCAATATTGACAAAAACCATTACATCACACAAGCGTGATTGGGCTTCAAGATTGCTGGAGGCATTGTGGGCATACCGAACAACATGGAGAAACACCACCGGTTATTCACCATATCATCTAGTATTTGGAAAGGAACCCATCTTTCCAATAGAGTTCGAAATACAAACATTAAGAATAACACAAGAGATCGGTCCGGATTTAAATGAGGCCCAAACTAACAGATTACATCAAATTAACAAGCTAGATGAAATTAGGCTCTCGGCTCTTCAACACACTACATTAATTCAATAGCAGAGAGAAAAATGGCATGATACCCTGATCAAAAAGAAAATATTCCACTAAGGAGATTGGGCACTCCTATACGATTCCAGGTTTCAGGATTTTCCAGGAAAACCCGTATGAAATCCAGAAAGTGCATGACAATGGCACCATTACTTTGACTACTATTGATAGATCTGGACATACCTTTAAAGCAGATGGCCACCGAGTGTGACTGTACCATAAACCGCTTACTCGTGAATCCTTTTACCAGCACATCCAAGAAGATTCTGATTTGTAGATTCTTGTTGAGGAAAATAATCCTTCCTCAGCATTGCTTCACTAAGTAATTTCATTGTTCTTAAATTTTGTACATAATTTTTTCTTTTTTACTTGTATAAACTGTTTTCTGTACAGATTTTTGCATTTCTGCATTTTTTGCATTTTGTTGTTCCTTTCTGAAGGAAAAGCACTTTCGCATTTCGTTGTTCCTTTCCGAAGGAACAACATTTCCGCATTTTTACTATTCCTTTCCAAAGGAATAGCACTTTCATTTTTTGATGTTCCTTTCGGAAGGAACAACATTTCCACATTTTTGTTGTTCCTTTTCGAAGGAACAACCCTTTCATTTTTGTTGTTCCTTTCCAAAGGAAGAACACTTCCGCCAGATTGTTTTGTTGTTCCTTTTAAAGGAACAACCCTCCTTCGCATTTTTCTCCTTTCTGTCATTCTTTCCGAAGGAACAGTAGTTTTGATTTTGGATGATCTTAGGCTATTCCCCCAGAAGAGCAGTATTTTATTTCTGGCTTGTTTTATTTGTTGTTCTATTTAAGGAACAGTTATTGTTCCTCTTAAGGAACAACAGTTTCAAGTGTATTTTCTCTTTTGTTTGTTGTTCCTCTTAAAGGAACCATGGTTTTTGTGTGAAAATGTTCTTTTGTTGTCCCTCTTAAGGAACAATAGCTGCTCCATCTAAGGAACAACACTTTTTGAATGAATTTTTTTGTTTTTGTGTGTGTGTGTGTGTGTTTCGTCACTTAGAGGATTTTGTGAATGATGGTTCATTTAAGGCATAACTATAGATTTATGCAAGAACACAAAAACTAGAGGATACTGAAATCAACAAACCAAAGAAAAATCATTATCCTTCGAGAAATTTCTTTGAATCGATAAGAAAAAAGAGCAAAGGACACAACTATTTATATCACTTTGTTGTCTTTATTTTCACTAAAACCAATTTGATTGATTATTTTTATCATGTTGGTTCTTTATTAAAACTTCATAATTCTCTTTGATCATTATTATTTAATAAGAATAAGGGCATATTTTCCTCTATTGAGATGTTCAGACTTCTTCCACCATCCATACTCTTAAGGAGTGTTGAACCACCCTCTGTATATAAATATGAAAGTGCTATATAAAATAAAAGAAAAAAAAAAGAAAAAAATATATATCTATATGATTACTAACATGATTTGTCAATGAAGGATAGGGGGTCTCATCAAGAGCCATCCTACCATGATCATGAGGAATCAAGTGAAGTGGCATTCCCACTATGGCCAACACACTAAGGATATGATCTAAGAGGCATATCAGAAAATTAAAAAAGTCCTTGGAACAGGAGGTCCCATCACGAGCCGTCCTGTCCACCTTTCACTCCTTCCTGGTGAATGGCATTGTGATCCATATGGTTACCAAGCTAGCACAATGGCTTCCATTCTGACATCGCACAACACTTTCCTAGGCATAAAGAAAGGATTATGGTTCCAAGGGTGAAACAATCAATTCTGTCAAGGTTATGGACACCTGTGGGCAATAGAGCTCTGTTGATGGTATTGAAGTCATATTTTTCATATAGCAATAGTCATTATAAACCCATTTTCTTATATATTTATATTGATTTCAAATGGTATTATGTTATATAACCCTTTTGAACCTCTTATACATGAAAAATCATTTATAAACCAATCATAATGGTTAAAGTGGATAATGACTGCATAAGAAATTTTACTTATGTTAGCTGTCCTATCCTCTATTTTTCGCATCATTTCACGACATTTCCATATCTATTTGCGATTTCCATGATAAGCATCGATTTCAATAATCTGCTGATTTTTGTAATCATGTCATGGATATATATGTCGTTCCTTTATTTTACTATATGACTGCAGTCCAACATGTTGCTCCTTTATTTGCTAGTCGAGGATGGCCTATCCCATTTCAGGGGGTTGCGAGTGACCTCCATTATACACTAGCATACATGTAAACCCTTTATTTGGAGGTACTATGACTCCATCAACACTCGAGAATAGAAAGTTTAACAGTAATGATATTTCCCAATATGCACAGCTTGTTGTTCCATCGCCATTTCTGTCTTTCTGGCTCTGCAAAAATTAATAGCAAGCTAAGGCTTGAACAACTTGTTGTTCCATCATCATTTCTGTGTGAGCTAAGCTTGAACAACTTGTTGTTCCATCGTCATCTCTGTGTTTTTTCTCTGTAAAAAGTAACAATGTGCTAAGATTGAACAAAATGGGAAGTAGATCAATACACAGTGAACCGCAGGTGTTAATGATCTCCGACACTGCATGCGAAATTTTAATGAGAGCAAGATGGATTGCCTACCTTAAACGACTACAACAATCTAATGAGACAGTGGCCATTGAATTTCTACAGAATTTGTAGGAGGACCATTCCATGGTGAGGGGGAGGAAAATAACAGTAATAGATGTGATAATTGCTGAAGTATTGGGACTGCCAACTATTGGAGCAGTATGGACCCAGAAAAAAGTAAGACTTCAAGATGCTATAACCATATTCTGGGACAAAGGATAGAGCCTTACTGTCAAAGGAAAAGGAGTCCTGCCTACAACCCTGGGAGAACCATGGGCAGAATTAACCAAGATTGTGCAAAGCTACATCACATGTGATGGTAGAAAAGACATGGTAAGACCACGCCATCTTAAACTATTAGTTGTATTAAAAAAAATGGTGCTATGTATTTTCCTGCATACTTAAATTCTTTATTGCATGATGCTGCTTGAAGTATGAGAAAATCTTGTCATGTAGAAATGGTAGTAAGTAATCACAGCTTAATTCGACTAATAGTCAGTTATAGTCTCGCTCAACAACAAAGGAGTTGGGAAGAATTGGTATTCTCAAAATATGGGGGATTGGCCTTACTAGCCCCAAAACGAAAAAGAATTGTTAGCACATCACTTAGAATGTAGAAACACAAATAGTCCGCCAGACTCGGGAGAAGCAGAGGAATGTTGGGAAATCCCCAAGAAAATAGTAGCCAACCATTAGATATATATGACTCAGAAGAGAAGCAACCCCCACGACTTGAAGGAGGGGAAAACAAAGAAGTATTAAAAGAAAATGTAGAAGAGGAACCAGAAGAGGAAACTGAGCACTCCAGTGAAGAAGAAGGGGAGGAAGCAGAGCCACCCAGTGAAAGCCCATTACAAACAACCCTCTGCAAAAAGATGAATTGGCCCAAATTTTGGCCAATATGGGTGAGTACATGCAGCCTCACAGCCCACTCAACCTCGATATTGGAGAAGGACAATCACGGGAACACTCTGCTCATAGTAAGAGTGCATCTAAAGAAATGAATGATGAGGAAGAAGTAGAAGTAGAAGCCACCCGGGAAATAGCAGATCAACCCAGGGTTTCTTCCCCTGAAAAACCTAATCAGGAGGACGAGAACACTGAATAAGTGTTCCAGTTAGAAAACATGGAAATAAGCTAGGGTGAGGGTATAATCCCTGAATAACAAAGCTGAAACCCAAGAAAAGAAACAATTGTTCCTTTGAAGAAAATGAACGAAATCAAAAGGCTGTGAAAGGAACAACAAAGACTACTAAATGTAGTGAAACAACTTAGACAACAATAAGGGTTCTAAAAATGGGTATAATCTCAAAAAGAACCCCTGGAGAAAAGGATTATGCCACTGAGCTGAAACCCCATAAAATGAAGACCAAAAGGACTCAAATTGAACCCATTATCAAAATCAGGACCACAAGGAACAACATGTCGCTGTTACAAATGCAGAGGCCCAAATAGAAGACACACTAGTCTGTAATAAGGACATCCAGATAGAGGCATTGTCCTCTAGCATCATGACCGACCGAACAGTTCATGAGAAGGAAACAAAAACCATGGGAACCAGATGTCGCAATAAGGAGGTCCGAGTAGATCTCCAACCAAAAAATGTTTTGATGGACAATGATCTGAAGATAGTGAGACTTAAAAAGGATATGGAACAAGCCCAACAAACAATAGAAAAGCTCAGAGAGGAAATTGTTCCCTAGGAGAAATATTAGAAGTTATAACAGCAAGTAAAGAACATCAATGCATCAGAGAGTGAGGCCTTTGATAGATGGTGAAGGGCATAGGAAAAATTTAAAAAGGTAACCAATAGACTAGACACAGTTATGAGTCAAATGGATACCCTATGTTCTATGTATACTGATGTTCTAGCATGTAGGGTACCTACCAAAAATTATGCTTTGTTTTTGATGGAAAGGTACTTACAATTAAAAATTAAGGCTGTCAATATAGGGGTACCTATAGAGTTAAAAACTATTGATGATTTCATAAACTGCTATAAGAATTATGGGGTGAAAGTCCAACGATTCCTATGTGAGTTTTATTTGCATAATCTTGTGTTAGAGGGTGAAACGGAAGAGAACCCTAGTCCTTTTGTGGGTGATATCTGACTTCAGGCATTCATCTCTTTTGCTGTTAACCAGATAAAGTGGCTTAAAGCCCATAATACCTTTTAGAGACAGGATAATGGGTTAGATCTGTGGGTAAGAGGTGAACCAAGAAACCCATTACAACTATCAAATAAGCATAGAATCTTAATGAGAAAAAAGGGTGTGATCGAGACATTGGGACCCATTCACATAGCAGTTGTCGAGCAAGAGGTAGAATACTCCCTATCCATCAAAGACCTTGCCATAGCAACAGCCAAACTCTGATGGAAGACTTCCAATTGGAATGTCCAAGACAGAGAGGCATTCATTTATGAAAAATTTAAGTTAGCTGTTGATCGCCTGGTTACCTATAGTAACCTTATCCTGAGAGAAAGCTCGTATTGACTAGGTTGTAGGTTTCAAACTCCAATTATCTGGTATCCTGCAACAGGGTATAAGGCCCTATATGAATTTCTTGAAGGCCAGACAGGGCATATTTTTGAAGTTTTAGCCACACATCATGGTTTTAGACCACTGCATGAAAATCCTTCTCCATCCTATTCCCTAACTACCTTGCATGTAAATTACAATTTTTTCACGAGGGCGTGAAAGAGGGTAAGCAAGGGGGTGTGTTGAGTATTGGAAAAGGTAGTATTTACCAATTATTTCTTTATGTTTTCCATTAAATCGTAACTTATTTACATTCTAAGATGGTAATATGTTAAAGAATTATGACAGAATTAAGGAGATTTGTGATTGATACAAAATAACTAATTATTGTCCTTTTCTATGCAGAAGGTGAAGGAAATAGAAAATCATTATTCAGGAGGAAAAGACAAAGTAGAGGCAACTGCTATCCCTTTGACAGGAAGCTGTATCCAGATGAGGAGATCAATATCGAAGCGCATGGTCCAGGGAAAGGAAGTAAAAACGCGACATCAGTGCAAGAAGACAAAATGATAAGTTGGAGATCAAAGATATGGTGAATCCCTAAGGATCCTTTGATCCTGAGGGATCACTACTTCAAGACTTATCTATATTTTTGATACTTCTGCCTGGCCATTATAAAAAGGGACAACATTGGTAGCCCAGGGGGTGGATTTATTGTCAATTTGTAGAACTTACTGTCGTAATCTTAACATTGATCATCGACTCTCTTTAAACATCGATAGTTGTAACTCTGCCATTTATGATTAATATATAACCTAGTTTCTGTTCCATTATCTAATCCTGGAGTAAATGCAGCAGTGCTTCCCTGGTGGCTAAGGGCCCGACCCTAGTGGATCACTTACTTCTTGTATCATTATTTTATGATTACGGTGGTGTGTGGTTTTATTTCCTTAACTTGCGTTATTCATTAATCTTTTGTTTCCAAACATTTCATTGAATTGCTTTGTTATATCGAAATCGTAATTGAATGGAAAGATTATTATTTACGGCTAAAAATGTCATGTTGTCTATTCTGAAATAATATTACATTTCCTAATTCGAATTATGTTACTCATTTATAGATTGATATTGTTGTGCATTTACAGTTGCAATTGTTGTTCATTTAGCTATGGTTCACTTACAATTGTGATTGTTGTTCATTTTGTTACTGTTCCATTATAACTGCAATTTCCATTCCTTTATAACTGTGGTTAATATCCATTATGCTAGAATAAGATTACTGATTCAATTACTCTATATTTGTTGTGTGATTATACTTAATTTGGTTTGTTGTTGCTTTCTTAGATTGTTGTTCATTTCCTTTATTAGTTAAAGATTGTTGTTCAATTCCTTTATTAGTTGAAGATTGCTGCTCAATTCATTCCTGTAGATTAAGCTTTGTTGTTAAATCTTTTCAATAGATTAATTGTTGTTCCTTTTCTGCTAATCGAATTGTTATTTCCATCATTTGCTTTGGTGTGGATAGAAAGATCTACAACTGTAACGAACATTGACTACTACTGTCCAAGTTCTCAGATTGGAGATCATGTCTGTGATTGATTTTCATTTGCATCAGTTTACAGGGGAAAGAGTTATGATTACTGCAGCCTTGACTGATGATTGTTGTAGTTTCTTGAGTGAATGATTTAGTTACAAAGAATTTAAGTTTCTTGCTATTAGAATTAGAGTTTGTTTCTAGCGTTCATTTACTTTTGTAAGCACTATACTGCAAGCATTACTCTTGAACAAGTGATCGCCTAAGACTGAGTACACTCTTGAGAGAAAAAATTGAAACCTGGATTGATAATTAATGTAGGGTAAATAGGGGTTAAAAGACACCTTTTTATCGCTCAATAGGGCTAACTAGAGTTTGTCCATATGTGGTGGATTTTTCCTAGGGAAAACTGAAGAGACCATAACTTTTACAGAATTCAACCAATTTTGGCTCAAAAAGAGTAATTCCTAGATGATTTGGATGCTATGAACACCAGGGAACAATTTGCAGAGGCATAAAGACAATTATATATGTGATTTTTCTACATTGAAGTTTAAGGAAGCTTAGGTCCACTAAGAGAGGAGTTCAAGCCTAGATCAATTGAAGTCCAATTACAGAGCTTAGATAGTCATTTTTGGGGTTTTTGGGTATTTTGAATCCAATGGAGCAGGTTGCAAAGCCATTGGAGCACTGCGGGTGCATGTACTTAGAGAATTGACCATTAATCTAAAGAGGGCCTAGCCACTGAAGAAGGTCCAAGGAGATGTAGCCCAGGAGGGGTGAACTCCTTTGTCAACTTTTTATTATGAGTTACTATGTTTTACTTGTCTACAATTTACTTGTTGTATATGTGCTTTAAACAACTAATTAATATCATAAATTTCCCTAAAAGTCACTCAACACTTGACAAAAAATTCCTCATATTTTGGTTAATTTGAGAGGATCCTCAACACATTTCTTTAATACTGATGATGGAGCTTGCATAACATTAACAAGTTTGCCTAACATTCAGATCACCTATTAAGATATTTGAAATATAATATCTCCTTTTTTTTTCTAACAGGAAAAATATTTGAAACCCACATTGAGTGTTTGATTCGAAAAATGATTTTAGCTTTAAGTAATTTATTCATATCAGTTTTGGTTTGGGTCTTACGATTTGGATGGATTTTCCTCGGTTTCTATTGTATGAGTTTCACATTGGGAAACATCGAAATTGTGTGTAAAATAATAGATGTGTCAAATGTTTTGAGATCATCATATAACAATGTCAACACATATTTATATTACTTTAGAAGATTTATAAAATAAGTTCTTTCACTAAGAGAGCAACCTAAGCCTAGATTAACATTTTTTTGGATTTTGACTAGTCCCTAGGTTGATGACCTCAAATTTCATAATGGAATTGTTGGTTTTAAAATTTTTGGGGTTTTTAAATATGTCTTTGAGATCATAAAAATATTGTGATTTGGATACAAATCTAGGAATAATATTTTTTGATCTAATTTTATCCTCTTTGGATGATTTATCTAGTTATTGATCACGAGTCTTCATTGATGATATCATCATCATAAGTTCCCTCAAAAGTGAGGAAATTTATGATGTCTTCATCAACATTAAAGACTCACCAAATAGACATGTTGTTTAGGACATAGTGTCTAAAAAATAATTCTACGGCAAACCTATCTGGATTGAAAAAATCAATTGGTATCAGTTTAGAGACAACGCTAGCTAAAATATCATCACTCACATTCATTAATCTAGAGATAGGGGTAATATTGAACATCAAAAATTTACAAATTATACTGTGGATTAACTATTAGTATTTTTTAATATGATAAAAAACATAGTGAATAATATTGTTTACCTGTTTTATGACCGTTTCTGAGTCACCAAAAGCCTTGATATTATTCACATTCAAACAAATTTCTTTATTTAGGCCTTGTATCAGTTGTTCATACTCAACCACATTATTTGTGCACTAGAATTCTAACCTACATGCTAACATAATTTTCTCTTCATGAGGATTCTATATGATACATCCTTCACCTACACCGTCATTCTATTTTGATCCATCAAAATACAATATCCACATTTGACTGTTTACAAGATTACTTACAATGTTATCTACAAAATTGATACAACAGGATGAATCTATTTTGGAAAAATTCTATTTTGGAACAAATAGTGGGCTGAGGAAATGGAAATCTTTGTGCTATAAAGTTTCCAAAGGAAGAATATGCACACCAATTTCCAATGATATTGTTTATGAAAGTGACAAATTTTTTCTCACCATCCATATCAGTGACTGTGATTTTCATATATTATTCTCTTTCAACCTTAATATAATCTTACTTACCATTGTAGGGTAACCATGATTGTGACCAATCTATTGCAAAATAACCATTTAAATTTTTATACAAATCATGTCTTAATATCAAGCTGTATGACTCACATATATTTGCAATCATTGTATCAATAATATGGAAGACTTTGGGATCAAAGGTTAATCTAATAAGTACATATTTTAACATGCCCAACACTTCTACTTTTGTTATATCCAAATGAAATATTTTTGTAATTTAACATAAAACATACTGAATAAGGCATAATGTTCAAGGAAGCACTAGAATCAATTAAGCACTTATGAACATTCCTACTAAAAACAAAAAATTTAGAAGGAAAGGGAGAGTATGGGAATTGGATATGTCACCTATCATAATATCATTTTTTGGCTTATTTTTATTAGGAGATGAAGTTTGTTGAGCTTTAGTTTTTTGTTTATTAACAACAACTATGAAAGAAAAAGGTAAATTATGACTTACACCTAAGGCTTTCAGCACAATAAATCTTTGTTTCTTTAACTTAATCATCTCAAAAACTAAAAGTTAGCTCTAAGCTTTTTCAAATCCTCAACAATATCATAATCAATATTATATGAAATAATCATGGTCTTATAGACTGTCATGTCTTTGAAGAATCTTGATTTGAAGGACTAGCTAGATGAGAATGCATGGTGGCTGATGTTGATGCAAGAGAGCTTTTTCTTCTATTTTCAAAAGAAAAATCTTCTTCGTCTACTTCATCAAGTAGAGATCCAACAAAATCCCACATGACATTGGCATGGGATTTTTTTAGCTACTCTTCTTATTCTTCTTCAGTAGAAATATGACCTTCGAGAGGATTTTGAGGATTTCACTTTACAAAGGGTTTAAAAATTATTTAGAAGAGGACTCTTTAGTGACTTGCTTCTTCAAAACTACCACTTCATTTGATAAAATTTTTATTACCTTTTGTAGGTCTTCCATATCTAAAGAATATATATCTTTCTTCTCCTCCTTAAAGGTAACCTTCTATGCTAACTGAAGGGACTTCTTTTCCTATATTGAAGTCCAATTAGCAATACTGAGCATTTTCTTTTCTACATTCATGGTTTATTTCATAGTTTATGGTAAAAGAGATTTGGCTACGCATTTTAATAGCATTGCAGTTGAAGTAGGAAGAGAAACAATGTAAAATTCAATATTTATGTTAGCTCTAGGTTTAGATGTGTATGGAATATTTTTAAGAAGCTTAAGATACCTTTTATTGAAATCCCTTATTTTCTCTTTAGGACCCATATTTAATATTGAGAGATCAACTAATAATGCGGCTAGTGATTTAGCATCACTAAAATTTTTTATGAACATATGTTCAAAATTATCCATTTATTAAGAGAATTGGCTTGTAAAGTGAAATACCATGTAGTAGCTCTGCCTTCAAATGTGTAAGAAAAAATGTACAAATGACATATTTATCATGCACACCTCTTAGATTGACAAGAAACATAAAGTTACTTACATGACCTTTAGAGGATTCTTTATTATCGGGATTGAATTTAGGTAGCCAAGGTTCAAGGTGCTTAGGCAAATCATGTTGATCACCAGGAACATTGACTGCTCCAAGAGATTCCCAAGGTCTTCTAGGTTGTTTTCCTCATCCTTCCATTGTAGATGTCATAGATAGATTTAATTGAAACAAGTGATGGGATTGCTAAAGATCAACTTTCTTGTCAAGAACTAGTAAATGGAGCAGAGTGGGGAATGCTAATTTAGCTTTGTATAATAGATTCTTCAGGTTGAGAAAGTGGAGGAGTAACTTCGGGAGTGTGTGGGAAAGAGATAGGAGAATTTTTTTCACCAGCAAACATAAAGATATATACAAGAATGGTTTTCTTGTGTTAGTTAGTTGGTAATGGAAACTCAAAAGTTTCAACTCCAAATTTCTCACTTTGATCTATGGTGAGAACACAAAAGTTTTGTGAAGATGTATATATACTACTTCCAGACTCTATCAAATATTGACAAGATTCTCCCTTGTGCTTAATTCCTTCTATTCTAAGTTTAATTCTTTGAATCTCAAGTGAAGCTAGAGGATTTTTATAATGTTTAGAAAATTCAAGAGGACACTCAAATGTAGAGGGATTGGTGATAGATCTCTGAACAAATGGTTTTGGATAAGAAGGATGAGTCAATACCTTAGAGGAAATTGAGCATCAGTTTTTATAATGTACAACTTCAAAACATAAAGATGGAGATCTCCTAAGTGATCTTGAAGTTATAGGTGACTCTGAGGGTAAATTTGATCTCTTTCAAAGGATAATAGTTTTATTATATGATATTTTGGTCATTCACAGTCCAATTAACCTCCTTCTAGCACCAAAAATGATGATGGCCAAAATTGACCAAATCGACATTCAAGAAATCACCCGATTAGGATCCCAATTAGATCCTTTTCCATTTGGGATAGTGATTTTGACTAGTTAAATGGGCATCAATGTTTTTATATCAAATCACAAGAATAGATATAATGATTTCAATGAAATAATGAGAAAGAAAATGAAAGAAGCAATAGCATATTTTCTTGATCTTGATGAAATATGAAATTTAAGTGCTCCAGAACTTTTAATTAAGAAAATAACCTTAGAATAGTGCAAATTTACTTTCCTAGTCAAAATCAAAACCCTTTTCACAAGGTATCAATGTTGCTTAAATAATATTACAAAAGAATGAAGGATAAATCTTTCCTCCATGGTTTTCTCAAAAATCAAAATAAATATGGAAAAAAATAAAATTTTGTTTAAATGCTTAGATAAAAATAAAATATCAAACAATTGGGGAAATTTGCAAACGAGCATTAATTGTTGTGCCATCATAATAAATTCCTTAAAATCGTGAAGGTTATCCTTCCAAGATTTGAGGATTGTTTTCTTCTGCATTGCATTGATTCTGGGTAGGTTGAGGAAGTTTATTTTTCCATAATTATGCTACGACAATAGTTCATACAATTTGTTCTTTTCCTCTTCATATTATGTTTCTTTATCAATCAGATCATTGAAGAATGAGTCTTCCAATTTCTCTTAAACTTGAATGAGGCCCCACCTATCAAAAAAATGTTCTTCTTCATATAGGAACGCTTGATTATTGTTAGTATCTTGTTTCTTGAATTGTGCCAAGTCCAACATATTGCTTGTTGCTTACTGAATTTTGAACTCCAATTAAACTAACTATGTATCTTTTTGTTGATCCATAATTTGAAATTCAAGCTAGAATTTATTTATTTCATCTTCTTGAAAGTTTAATTGTGCCTATATTTGGCTTCCTTGTTGAGACAAATGTTCTTCCAATTATTGGATATTATCATCCTTTTGATTCACAAAGTCCTTTAATTGGAAAGAATAATTTATATTTTCATTTGCATAAGCTCTGTTGGGCATGGAATCCCCACACAGTAGGTTTTGGGGCTCAAATCCCAAATTTTGGTCAATGGTGTTGTAAAACTCCATGAATTGCGGGTGCAGAGTTCGAAGTAGAGATTAAGTCATAGGGTTGTCCACCCTAAAATAATGTAATGTAATGTAAAGTCATGTTGGCCTACCCATTTTCCGTGGACTATGGGATTGTATAAATGGAGCAAGGCTCTAAGTTGTAAAAGTAGAATAATAGAGAGTAGCGAAGGAATGGTTCGAGCTTAGAGTAGGATTTTAAGTATATTGGGTCATAATAGTAGGAAGTGGCTCTGCAGCTGAATGTGTAGAGGCCTAGAAGAGTCCATAACTGAGTGCGTGGACCCCTGCAGCTGAGTGCATAGGGCAGTGTCGAGTTTGTAAGCAAGATCGAAGATTAAATAAAGATAAGCTGATTCCTAATTCTATGTAATTGTTGTGCATTATCTTCTTTATGTTTATATTCGTTTATGTATCATGCGCACTGATATGATTACTGAATATGATGTAATAACTATAAATATTACACACACAAGTTAAGTAATCGGTTAATTAGAAAGTAACTTGGGTATTATATAGGTCACGCTCCAAGTAGGGCTGTGCGGAAGCCACATTGTAGGTCACTAAAGGATCGCAAGTGCGTGCAGCGACAGGTCTGACCGCGAACCTCCAGAAGCCCATCAGACATCCCAAGGGTATGGAAACCTAGTTCTAGCACCCTCCCATACTACTTTAGGTGAGACCTCAATCTGCACTCCGCAAACTATTGCTAAAAGTACCAGTAGTACTGAGATTTTCTTGGCTAAATCACCTCTGAACCTGGGTCAAGCCCCACCAAGCCAACAAATTGTTCTGTTGCTGGGACCGGGGTCTGCATAGAGGATGTTTGATGTCGTGCCACTAGAATCCTACAATGAAATAAATTGAAGAGTGGTTGGACAGGAAGATTCACGAGTTCAAGGTGTAGGAAAACAAAAAGTCGCGATTTTCTAAGGAAAAGGGGTTGGATTGCTACTTGTACACTAAAATCCAAAAAAATTTCTTTGCATCGTTTCCATTTGAGTTGTATGAGTGGATCACAAAGTTAGCAGACAACCAGGGAATGTGTAGACTCAACAAACCAATAGTGTGGACTTCGGAACTAGTGTGCAGACTAGAAGAATCAGAATAGAAGATAGTGTGAGTTGTGGACCACTGGCTCGACCGAATAATAGGAGGATTTATCACTAACCATCAACTATAGCGAGGCAGAGCTACGTTTTCTCAAGGGACTGCGAGGTAAGTATATTAAATATTTGAACACTTGGATTAATATGCTATTGTGTGAAAAGTGACTTATGAAAATAAATTAATGTTTGGGACTACACAACGTGGAAAGATCTACAGAAGCGGAAGTAGTGAGTTGGAAAACAGTCCCTTAATTTCACCCTCGCGGGAAAGCAAGGAGGAGCTCATGAAAGTCTCTCTGAGATTCATGGTCAATTTGATAAGACAGAGAATTCCACTTATACCACCCCCTCCCACACCACTACTTGTTTCACCCCCCTCACCTCCATCTCCATCCACTCCACCTCCACCACCACCGCAGTTTTATATGGTGACTGTGATCAAACTACTGGTGTTCAGAGGAGTAGGAAATGAAGATCCAGACCAATTCTGGTTTGTGGTAAGAGTAGTATGGGAAGCACAAGGCATTGTGGATGATAAAATTAAAAAGGACACGCTGGTGAGCATGCTACAAGATTGTGCATTAACGTGGTACAACAAGCATTCTAATGACCACCCGAACGCAGGAATTGCAAAGATCTAGACCGCACTGAATAGGGAATTTAGCAAGCCAAAATTAGAGACACAATCAATCATTGGGTTTAAGGAGATCACGATGCTCCCAGGTGAGACCCCCTGGGATCTGGACCAAAGGTTGAAGAGTATGATCCACGAAGCCAATATGACATTAACTGATGTGCAACATCATGCATGGTTTGTGGCCTCACTTATGCCACACTTAAGGATGACACTGTCACAGTAAAAACTTTCCTCCTAGGCCGAAGCATTGGAGATGGAAATGAGATTGCATGAGACCCCTATACAATACCCTCAGTTGGGAGTCCAAAAAATCCACACGAAACTGCAGAATCTGTGTATGGAGCTACAAAGTTTGAAATAGGACAGGACAACTCGGCCAGAGGTGCGCGAGGAGGTATGGTGCATAAAATGCAAAGGCCAAGGGTACTAGAAGGACCACTGTCCAGTGTTCGTGAACTACTTGGCAGGGGGAGGGCCAATGCCATTAAGACCAAAGGCACAAGCAGGGCCATGTGTGTTTTCCACATTATGGTGCATGATCTGCCAGATAGGAGGAAAAAACACCACGGATAATTTTCATTTGTTGCAGATTTATACATAGAAGTCCCAACAATTGTTTTGTAATTTTCGCAGGTTAGTAGGCCATGATGAATGCACCTACCAAAGCTATTGACTAATGATGGATCAGACTCCTGCATACAAGGTACAGATTGAAATGTGAGCCCTTGAACCAAATGTAAGGATGGCGTGCGCTGGGTTTTAGGGGCACGATCGAGGTCGAGGTGGAATGGGACCAGGAAGGGGTCATGGCCTGATGATTTGTTACAATTGCAGAGGGCCAGGGTATTATGTTCGCGATTTCACAAACCCGACTAGGATATCATGTTGGTACTGTAATCAGTTTGATAATGAGGCAGAATATTGCCCTTAATTGATAGTGAAGATTCGTGAAAAAGGGGTACTCCAACCCCATGACCCATAATTTACAAATGATGAGGTCTGAACCACGTGAAGAAGACCCAAATGTAAACATGATGCTCAGGAGTGGTATGACAATGGGAGATGATAAAGTGAAGTAGCTAGAAGAAAGCATGTGGGTTCGCAAGGCTCCTATAATGGAACTTGAGTTTGATTTAGAACGCGCAAAGGAGACATTCATGGAAGCTAAGAAGAGCTTCACGAAGGCCTCCACTTCAAGTAGTAAGGATCAACTAGAACCAGGGATGGATCCATTAATGCTCACTACCTTTCTGGAGACATGCATGAAATTGTTGCATGATAGAAAGGCAATCAAAGGGCTACAAGAAATTATCATTAGGTGCGCGGGGTCAGGAGAACCGTTCATGGTCCGAAAACTTGGAAAACATGCATTATGCACAGGAAGGGAGATGAGTTTGACTGCACAAATAGGTGAGTACAAGATAAATCAGGTTCTTGGATCTGGATTCGGACGTGAATGTACTACCAAAGAAAACATGGGAACACATGGGTAGACCTGTGTTACAATGTTCCCCTAGCCAGTTACGAATGGTGAACCAACATAGGGTTTTGCCCATGGGAACATTGCAAGGGGTGACATTCAATATTGAAGGCACAAGTGCACAGGGGGGTTTTGAAGTGATAGAGATTGTCGATGATAGAAATCCCTATCCCATGCTTCTAGGAATAGACTGGTCTACTGATATGAACGGTGTCATAAATCTAAAGAAGTCCAAAATAATATTTGAGAAAAATTCACTACGTGTAGTAGTACCACTAGACCAAGTCGAAGGAGCGCAATACACTGAACCGGTGCAAGACGATGATAGTGATGATGATCTTGACTGTATGTACAAGATAATTGCACAAGGAGAGGATTAGGTGAATTCGACTGCAGATGGAAGGATTTCGTGGGAGCGTGAAAGCTCCTACACTTCGGATTTATATGAAGAGATAGAGTGATGGTAGAATCAGTTGGACCAAGTAACAAAGCTGAACTGCAACTGGTTGATCACGTCGTTGCGTTGCGTAACAACAAAGGCAAGGGAGTTGCCGAAATATGATGGATTGACACCGGTGGATGAATTTCTTAGTAAATTCGAAAGTGCAGTACCAAAACAGTAGCTTTTCGATGTGCTAAAGTGGGCACTGCGCACAACACCCACACGATGGTGGGGTACCCATCAAGGAAATTTTGAGGACTAGCACGGATGCAGTAGGATGATGCGCCTATGGTTTGGAAAACCCAAGCTTTAAATGCAAGTTAGTAAATAGGGGTGGAACAACTTGCTTTCCAACCTTTCTTGATGGGTACAAACATATGGTGTACAGTCCGCATAAGTGGACACCACCCCTAGCCTAGAGAATCAGAAAAAACCACAACAGCACGAAAGGCGACGCACATTACCAATTCTCCATGACGAGGCATTCCATAGGGTGTGTGAAGTATTGAACAAGGTTCACCAAGGGAGACGAACTGATTGGGACCTACATGTGCCAGCGGTTTGATGGGCCTATTGGATAATGTGTAAAAATCTAAGTGCGGAGATGATTCCAAAGGTGTGAAATAGAGTAGAAACTGAAAATTCTGAAGGGAATACCAAAAGGAATCCACATGTAATATCTCCTATAGTTATGGCAACGCGTGAATACCAGGACGAAGGAATCACACAGCTATGTAAGGATGACCATATAATGATTCGGAAAGCCATTCGGCGAGGGAACCTTAGACTTCGCGAACTCGGAAAAGATTGGGTACGATTAAGGAAGGAAAGCATGTTGAAGGATGCTAAGATCAAAAGACTAGAAAACAAGGTCATGCAAGCATGGCTCATTGATAAACCAAAGATGACAAGGGAAGATATGGATGGTCATACCATTGCATTGGAAGATTGTTGCTGAGAATTTATGATTCCATTACCATGGCTGAGACTGCACCTTACCAAACATAGTAACAAGGGGAGTGCACCACATAAGATAAAACACGCGGTGCCAGCTGTCGTGAAGGCAATTGAGGAGTGTCCACGAACTATATTGGAAGGAGAATTAAATTCTTGCACTGATGGTGCAACCACCTGACTAGCTGTATGAAGCACAATCTAAGCACTCCAGACAGTTGAAAGAGAGCGCAGGACTCTGAAAGAGTTTGTTTGGTAATTGCACGTGAAGGAGGTGTGCCAAGGATCAACATGTCACAGCAGTCGCGTCCATGTCTAGGAGGCTGCACTACTACACGGGTAGGATGGGAGGTAACCATTGCTATCACTATTCATGATGAGATGTCCAAGTTAAGAAAAAAGGGAGTGGGCAGTGGGAAATTAAGACACGGATTAAGAGCTAGATTTCGGACGATTTGCTGCCAATAATGCATTAATGACTCAGAAGTGGGGGAAACGATTGAATTCAAATTCAAAATATGTTATAAAACTCCAAGGACTAACCACGAGACAACACTTGGTTAATTGAGATTTGAGCAGTTGTAGAGTATTGAGCACCAAGTAATCTTACCATCTCTAAGTACACGACAGAACATATATCATGCAAACACGATGACTACTGCCAAGTCAGGTGTGAGATTTGTTGAAGATACTGCTGGCAAGGCTGCACCACCCCATATGGTCCATGAGGAGCTCAGAGATACGGTGGGTGTGCCAAAAGTTCAAAAATCACCACTGACGCCCCGCCCGAAGAAAGATAAACAAACTATGGGACCAGTCCACGTGTCCCCATGAAACTCGCAGTTCGGAAAGATATCAATTGAAGAAAAAGGCAATGCCATCACCATTGAATCGAATGAAGAGGAGGATGACTTACAAGCTCTAATTGATCAAATAGAGGAATAGGAAGATGTGGAGGAGGACCTCCCACCAATTCCTTCCGCAATGAAGTTACCCGTGTACATCCCTCCGTGGAAAGGGAAAGCTAAGGTGCCCAAAGACTGGAGGCCATGAAGAGTGTGCTCCTGACCCTGCTCCTCCCCAACATAATTAATTTTGAAGGTTCGTTCCTAGGCCAGGTGCCTACCCTGAAATTTTAATATTGGGACCTAGTGAGCAGCGAGAAGTTCCTGCACCTAGCGATGAAGAGCTTGATGGAACAAAATTTGGAGGGGTCAGTGATCACGTTGGAGCTACAAAAATGGCTGCGTGATGTGGAAAAGGCTTGGTTACTTCATCTACGATGGATACCCCACTTTCACCGCTTGCCCATCACCATTTTCTTCATCAAGCAGCTCTTGTGCCTGGTGAATGATGGGTATCTATGGTTGGAGGAGCATATTCCCATCACAATGGAGATTATTCACCAGATTTCTTGACTTTCCCGTAAGGAAAAGGATGCCTCGATGATGGCGGGAAAAAGCAGCGATTTTGCTCTCGCAGAAGTCATGAAAACTAAAAACAAGATTGAAAATAAGAAGTGAGGCTATGCAATTTCGAGTATCAACGACAAAGGGGTGTGTGTAGCCACTTAGCTCCTGGCTGGAAAATTAATGCGAAAGTGTGGCACCGATGAAGTACTAGCTTTTGTGGTTTCACTGGTTGAACAGTGTACGGAGGGGGTCTAGTTCATTTGGCCTGAATTCCCTTGTGTGGAATTTTTGACAAAATGTAAGGAGGCCCAAGAGTAGGGTAAGACCTTCCACTACGCTTGGTTTCTCTTATCCATCTTGTTGGTAGTGGGCGAACTACTGGAAGATAGCCAGTTCCCAAATATTTACTGGGACCAATCTGAGGCCACGAAGTACACTTCGATTTAGGCCACTAAGGATGTGAAGCAGATTCACGCAAAAAACCTTTTTTGGGTGTTGATGGAGGCGAGCATCTAGATGTGGATCAATAGAAGACCATAGTTGTCTCTCACAGTGTATGCCACTCTGCAGAGATTTGCAGAGTTTAAAGTGGACATGCACAACTTTTATGTCCAGGCATCGAAGGATCAAGCAAAGGAATGGAAAAATATCCCATTCATTGCTACTGACAACACCATCTTCATAGCGTTGGAAACATGGCCTCTGGAGTGGCGTGCCTCGGACTTGGTAGGAGTAGAAAGGGCTGCAGCTCAACAAAGGAAAACGCAGCTGGCTGAAAAGAGGCACCAGGTAAAAGCAACAGTAGAAGCAGCTGTGAAATAGAATATGACTGATGTAGCAACAACAACGCAGACAGTAGAAACAATGACAATGCCAACAGAAGAGGCCGAGGAGGGCCATGATATCTCCACAGGACAAGGGGCTGAGGACATAGACCTGGATGAAGAATGTGAGGACCTAGAAACCACCTCGCAACAGTTGAAATGCCCATGCATCCCTGAGAGACCTGTCCCCAGAAAGAAGGTTAAGGCATTGAAGACATCTATTGACCCGATCACGCTTAGAGAAGGTGACATTTTTGACATCGGCGAAACGGTTCACAATGTTACTAAGAAAACGCTCCAAGAGGTGATGATGGAGTGGAACACTATGTTGGGGGTGCTAAGAGTGCAGTTACATGAACTACAGGTGCAACCCCGACAAACAAGAATGGTGGCCCCATATGTCGCAACAGGTACATCAGAGGCAGAATAGATGTTGCGCGCCTGAATGACCAACACTTTCGTGTTCCCCAAGGGCACGTTATCCGTAGCAAATGAAGTTGACCAAGATGTGGTGGGTAGGATTAAGGGAATAGGTTGAAATTTGGCTACCCTTCCATGAGAAACCCTGTACCAGTTGTAGGATGGAGTCACAGTCGAGCTCTGTGCCAGAGAAGGTTGCATGCTACAGGTATTAAGCAAACAAAAGATCAATATGGAATAGCTTAGTTGGTAGCATGATGAACTGGTTAGGTAGACTCAAGGATTGGAGAAGGCGATAGAAAATGCTTGTAGAAACATCTTGGAATTAGTCGTCCTGACAGATCTATGAGTACTGGAGCGGATCCACTGATTTACTATTGGAGTCCGTGAGGCCAAGACCGAAACAACGAAGGTTTAGTTGGAACTAAATCTACATATCGTTGAGCTACAGTTTAAGGCATAGCCATCCCCACCCCTAGAAGTCAGAGCGTAGCATGCTCGTGGTATCCAAACAAGGCTAGAAGAAATAAGATAGGCCGTGCAAGACTGTACCATTATATTGGAAGAATCCTTCACGGTCCTCACTTCATTATAGGAGGACCCCAACATACAGTTCCTGGAAACAGAGGTGCAAAAGATTCAAGTATAGTATGATAGTGTGTGTGAAACATGCAGACAATTAACCTAACTCAACGGCTTGCAAAGGTACAACAAGTAAAGGCGTTGATGAACAGGTGGATGTCGCACAGCAAAAAGTGGTAATCCTTAAAGCACGCGTCCAGCCTTGGATTTATGATGCCTTCCTTGTCACTGTAGACATCGAAGGAAAGCTCACACAAATGAAGGTGATGCATGCCTTAAGACAGGGATTTGCCCCTGATAGCAAGAATTCGGCCGAAAGAGTGGAGAAAATCCAACAGACTGCATAACAGTGCGATGCGGAGGGATTGGTTGGAAGGGCTCCATGCCAAGATCGCTACACCATTAGAGTGACTCAGGACGAGTCACGATGATTGTGTTGGGGAATGTTTGGGCATGGAATCCCCCCACAACAAGTTTTTGGGCTCAAAACCCAAGTTTTGGTCAAAGGCGTTGTAAAACTTTGCGAATTGTGGGAGCAGAGTGCGAAGTAGAGGTTAAGTCATAGGGTTGTCCTCCCTAAAATAATGTAATGTAATGTAACGTCATGTCAACCTACCCATGGTTCGTGGACCATGGGATTTTATAAATAGAGCGAGGCTCTAAGTTCTAAAAGTAGAATAATAGAGAGTAGTGAAGGAATGGTTCAAGCTTAGAGTAGGATTCTATGTATATTTAGTTGTAGTAGTATGAAGAGGCTCTGTAGTTGAGTGCACAGAGGCCTAGAAGAGTCCACATCTAAGTGCGTAGACCCCTGTAGTTGAGTGTACAGAGGCCTAGAAGAGTCCGCATCTAGGTGCACAGACCCCTGTAGTTGAGTGCGCAGGGCGGTGTCGAGTTTGTAAGCAAGATCGAAGATTAAATAAAGAGAAGTTGATTCCTAATTCTATGTAATTGTTGTAAATTATCTTCTTTATGTTTACATTCGTTTATGTATCATGCGCACTGATATGATTGTTGAATATGTTGTAATAACCATAAATATTACACACACAAGTTAAGTAATCGGTTAATTAGTGAGTAACTTAGGTATTGCATGGGTTGCGTCCCGAGTAGGGCTCTGCGGAACCTGCACCGCAGGTCGTGAAGGGATTGCAAGTGCGTGCAGCGAAAGGTTAGACCGTAGACCTCTAGAAGCCCATAATACATCCCAAGGGTGTAGAAACCTGGTTCTATCACCCTCCCATACTACTTCGGGTGAGATCTCAGTTTGCGCTCTGCGGACTGTTGCCGAAAGGGCTAGTAATACCGGGATTTGCTTGGCCAAATCACCGTTGAACCTGGGTCAGGCCCCACTAAGCCAACAAGATCTAATGTAATAAGATAATTGCTTAGTTGTTTACTTTGGTCTATATTGGGGGCCATCCAAAATTGTTTGTAGGGAAACTTATGTTATTTCCTTAGCATCTTCATTTTTTATCTTTCCCCCGCTCCTCTTCACAATTGCATTTTCTTGGGGACTGTAGAAAACTTCAATTGGAGGAATATATTCCTTTTCAATCGATGACATATAACTTTATAGTATTCTTAAATATGTATTGTCACCAATAATAGAATTGATAGGGGTTTTCTATAAGACATCAGTAGTAGTTAGAATGGTTTCACTGCAATTGCCAAGAAAGCTGGGAGGAATTTTAATTGATGCTTCTCAACTTGTTATTGTGAAATTTTCTCAAGGGAAGATGCTAAAGGAGAAGCTTTAGGGGTTTTATATGATAGAGCTATCTCCCATTTTTTGTGTATCCCAATTGAAGACGTAAAATCTTCTGATAATGTCTTGTTTTAGAAGCTCATAGTGATTTCTGCAAGAATTTGTTCAACACTTGTAGGATAACTTTCAAGAATATTTATGGGGATTTAGATGTGGAGTCCTTCATTTCGATAGCTTAATCAAATTATTGTTATAGAATAAAAGGTAAGGAAGCTCTTCTCTCCTCTCTAAATGCAAGAAATAGCTAAATCTATTCAGGGGAGATTTTTTGAACATTTTCAAAAACGTTTTCATAAGAGAAAATTCCAAAAAAAAAATCATCAAAAGAATCATTTTCATTAATATATTTTTTCATAACTATAGAAACACAATGGTCACCAACAATTCCAAGAGGGTCATGATACTTCAAAGGAATTTGAGTCAATTGAAGGGTATGGATTTCATCAAACTCTTTTCTAGCATGTTGAGGGTTTTCCAAAGTATAAATGCCGACTTAAATAGATAATTTTTGTAGTTGCTACAACAACTCCCAAATTTTTTAGCTTATAGACATAAATTTTGGGTCCCCATTTTTCTTATAGGTTTCATGGATACATCCATTGCACTTTTTAGAGATATTCTTTAACATGACCTAATAATAGCCCCATGAATTGTTGAGGATTCTTACAATTACCCTAACTTTCAATATCCGTGGTCCATTTTGGTCTTCTAGGGATATTCATTTTTCACAAGACCTACCCGCCATTGAATTTATTGTTTCTAAATAGCCACTCAATTTCTTATTTTATGTATTTCTCATCACTATATATACTCACATTGTTCTCCTCAGATTCTCCTGACCAATTTTCATATCATTTAATTCTTAGGAAGGTTTCAAAGGCTTCATTGGAAAGATTCTATTTATTTTTCGTTATGTTTATTTCATTTTCTCATATTTTTACATTTTATTGGATTTTGAATACAATATGATGCTTTGCTCATTTGAACTTTAAACTCAAATTTCCATTTTATCAAACTTCTCTTTGAAATAGGCCATGAGATTTTGCATTGTGAAGTGATTTTCTATGAGGGTTTAATTTGGAAAAATTTAAAATAAGGATAATCCTTTGGATTATACAGGAAATTTATGGAAGAATGAAATAAAAAAGCTAGTACAAGTGAAAAAATGAACAAGGGTGTGAGCATGTGAATGTTGCAAATTCAAGCAACCCTAATCGAGTTAATCATGCAAAGAGTAAATTATTTGTTGGGTTGATATTTATGTGTAACTCAACAACTAAGTGAGGCTGTTTAGACAGCTACATCCCCAGGTAGCAACAAACTAGATCAAAATGCATTCAGAGGATCCCAAGGGTCATTTCCTACTCTAGTTCACTTTCATATTGATAGGGATTGTTTGTCATTTTTTGAGGAAATACTCAAGAAGGAAGCCAAATATAACACCTAAAGACTCTTTTGTAGTTTCATCCTAGACCAAGTTATCCTAGAAATAGTTGTGATTTTCATGGCATCAACTCATCATAATGCACCATAATTAAGGAATCACAACTATCATCACCTCAAATGCAATACATCTTCTTTACACGAGCATTTTCTTGATTTCCATTAATATAAAATTAGAGCTTCATTTGCAAAAATATATTCAAATAAATTTTTTAATCCATTAAGGGTAGGAATTAAAACTCACGTTATTTCTTTTGAAGAATATTATTAAGAGGTGCAATAAGTAGACCTCGGGAAGATAATTTTGTGCATGGAAAAAACAATGGTGAATTATGGAAAAATCCATGAAACAATACATTCCTTGTAGTATTCACATAAGTGGTACAAGTACTACTACATAGTATTTTAATTTATAGTTTGGTTTAGATTTTTCTCTATAGTGGCTACTCAAAATTTTGCACCAATGCCATCTCCATGACTAGTAATTGATGATCATATGAAAAATAATGGAAAAATCATCTTATTTGACTAGAATTACAAAGTTACTTGGGGTGGATACCATGTTAGATACCTTGAAAATAGTCAAATTGTTTAGCTTGTGCTAGATAATTCTTTTGGGTTTGGTTTCAAATCTAATAACAGTTATTTGTATGGGAAATTTAGCATGAGAATCAAACCTATATATGGAGATTCATCTGGAATAGTTATTGCATTTGATCTAATGACTCAGGAGAACAACAACCATAATGAAATATACTTTGAATTTATCAGGGGTAGACATAGAAGGCTTTATCATTGTCAAACAAATGTATTCATAAATGGAGGTGGAGATGGAGAGGAATGAATGCGTCTCTGCTTCGACCCAACTTCATATTTTCATACATATTTAGTTATTTTGGATGGAAATCATATATTGTTTCTTGTGCATGGTTTTGATATTCATGTGTTCAGGAATTTGTAAAGCAAACTAGGAGTTCTTTACCCTTCCCTAAATCCCATAAGGGTGATGGCAAGTTTTTGGAATGAAGATGACTGGGTTACTGAGGGTGGGAAGAGAAAAATAAATTGGAATCCTTTTCCATGTCATGTTTCTTTTAAAGGGTTAGATATCCAAGGTTGCATGTATGAGGAAAACACTTTGTATTGTGCACACATAGACTCCCATCCTTCATTGGGATCATGGAGTTATTATACTTCCCATAAAATGAGTTTACATCAAGAAAATTATTTGAGCATGAGAGAAAAATTTATGTTACTTATAGCTATTGTCATGACAAGATCGAGTTTCAAAAAACTCCTCCAAAATTCTTTGAAAATGGATTCTGAATGTAGATTTTGGATTTGATACAATGAGATAGATTGATGTTGATCAAGATTAGGAAAAGTATAAGTATGTTTTGAATGTAAATGGGAAAAATAATAGGCATGGTTGGCTACTACCCTATGGAGCTCATATCATTCATGTGGATATGATAGAATTTTTTTATCTGGCATTTGTTGCTAGAGATTAATGCCAAGTCTTACTTCACAAGGATGAGAATAATAACATATTCAGATTCTTATTTCATGAATTTGTGTGTGCACTATTGGAAACAAATCCTCATTTATCTAAATACTTTTACAACCTCCATGTGGAGCCTTATGCAGAATATGAACCAGGTTGGTTCTCCCTCTACTACATAAAAAAAGCATTGCAAGCTGCATTTTCAAATTATGATTGCCTCCTCATTGCAAACCACAAATCATGATCACATGAAATAAGTGAACCTCGCCTATTCTCTACCATCGGGGTCTATGGCTAAGCAACCATTTACCACAAATAACTACCACAAATTGCAATGGATCCCCTTCTTCCTTCTACAATTGTGATTTTTTGTCTTGCTATTTTTAGTATTCCCAACTGCATCACAATTCAATATAGTGTTCATTCACCTTCCTTGAAGTAATTTGATAGAATTATAATCCAATAGAGGTTCCAAGGTTTTTAATTTACACCCAGAGGATCTTAGTATGGTTGTTGTCATTATGGGTGAAAGGAGAGACTCCCAAATAATTTCTAAATGCTCTTAAGTTGTAAATAAACCTTGTTTTGGTATCCATAGGCCACCTTCTAACTCATTAGTTCACCAGGTCAATGCGAATGAGGAACCTTGGAGATAAAATTGTACGTAGGAAATGTCCAAGGGAAGCCATAAAAAAAACACTACTTCATATCATATCTTATGGAAAAAGGTGTAAGAAACTAATGCATAAATGTTTTGGCTTGTGTAGACCTTATGGCACTCTTGAGGAGGACTCTCACAAGATAGTGATTGGGGTCATCATAATCAGGTAACGAATATGGGATTTTTGTATGACAAGATGGTGCTTTATCATGGTCCTAATGAAAAAGAGTGAGTGTGTTGGAGCAAGTAACATTTTGGGAATGTAATGCAATCTACAACATACCAAGTCAATGTATGGGACAAAGATCTCATTCATGGCCATTTCAGAATTATTTTTATGCTTTGAACCTAGGTGGAGTGATTAATGGAAGAATTGGAACTATTGAGAATCCAAGTAATGTTTTCAACCAACAGTTTCAAAATAAGGTTGACCCAGATAACAATAATCTACCTACACGACAACTTCAACCCCTTAGAAATGGCGTTGGAGTTGTTTCTACCTCATGGATATATCATTCTTACTTGCACTCCCCCTATGCAAGCTATGATGATGATGGTATTTATCTTTAGTCTAATTTGAGGCCTAATAATAATTCGATTAAACACAAACCAAGGTAAGATTATAGTGACTCCAAAGAAGCATATGAAAGGAATCCAATCTTTAATGAAGCCTGTCACAGATCATGATCACCTCTAGAGTGTGTAAGCCTCATTCACTCTCACTAACCAACACTAGAACATTATTATAACATTTAAAATCCATATTTCTAACAAATTTTGTAGTTGGACCATATTTATATATCACATGTCGAAATTCATGAAGTCCAACATGGAATGCAAAAGGAAAATGTGTAACTCCCCAAAACATCAATTTCGTTATGGAACAATGTGCTTAGTAGGAAGTTACACCTTGTGATGGGGTTTGATGGGAGATTGGTAGGCTTCAAATGAGAACTAATATTTTCAACATATAAGGCATATGATTGTAGTATATTTTGTAACTCTACATTGTCTAGCCCCTCACCTTTTCCCATGGCTTGTAGTTGCAGGATTAGTAAACTATGATCGACCATGTGATCCATCATGCACGGGGACATTAGATGTTGCATTTTTGGTGTGTGGAGAAAATAAAAGGATAACCTTTTTTGGCATGGTATTTCTGAAACATAATTATATTCCTATAACTAGAGGAACCATTAATGCCATCAAATCTCATGAGAAATACTTGGGTGAGAAAAATATTTAGATGGTTGTAGAAATTTAGGCAATAACTAAATAAGGGAAATGAAGGAGGTTCTTTCACATACTAGGAGAGGAAAATATGTGGTAACACAAATAATGTTAGAAAACGCAATTGTGCCACTCCCTAACAATGATGTTGATGTGTCTATGCTTAAAGAAGTTGTTCGATTGAGAAATGGTTGATTTGAGATTGTTCTACATGTGATTGTGGTGACTGAATTTTTCGATCTCTTTCAAACTATATGGTGCTAGGTATAAATTCCTAACCATCATAAGTAATTTTCCAAACATGCACAAATTATGGGAAAATACCCTTTTCCTGGTAAGATACCACCTTACTGAAGTCATAATATAAGATACCACCTTACTGAAGTTATAATAAGTACATAGAAGTAGTTTTTTCTCATTGAAAGGACAAATACTTGGTGATGTTATACTAAGAATTAGGATTAAAGGGATAAGTACCTTCTGAATTTGACATTCACCGAAACTTTACCACATTTAGGGAATTCAAGTTTAAGGCCTAATATGTTGATTTGATGTTGAATTTCATGGAAGTGTTGCAAAATGATAGTTATCCTATTTATGAATGGGTGGGATGGGTGTTAAAAATTAGATCCACATGTTTTCCCACTATAAATGAGGTTACGTTATATTTCCCACCTTGTGGGCAAAGATGTAGAGTTCTAGGGCTGGTGAAAAGGTGAAGTGTAGCAACAAGAAAATGGGCTTCATACAAGCTTCTAGGAAAATGTAGTGGTATCAACACTAGTACAGATGGCTAATTAATTACTAAAACAATTTCTAAAATTTACATATAAATGACCATTTTTTAGTCAGTGACCAATAGTAGCTAATTTACAGTGTCTTATAATGCGACCAACTTTTAGTTATTTTTAGCTTAGTCATTAATTGTCACAATTAATACCAAATATACAACAAAATATATTACTATATGATCACCAGAGAAAATCAATTAATGACCAAAGAAATATGACTGAAATGTTGGTCGTGTTATAAGATACTGTAAATTAACTATTAATAGTCATATATATGCAAACTTCATTCATATTTTGAAACCAATTATTTACCAAATAAATACGATTAAATTTAAGTCATGTTATAAGATACTGTAAATTAGCTACTAATAGTTGTATATATGCAAAATTTAATTGTCATTTGTAATCACAAATTTATCATTTGTAGTAGTCCTTTATCTTTTTTTGGTAGTTTCATATCCATTATATAAACGACTGATTTCGTAGTTTATATTCATTTCATTTACTTTCATTAATAATCATTATAAACTACTAATTTAGTCATGTATTCATTTTATTTGTGTTCATCATTAATCAATATAAAATACTAAATTAGTAGTTTTAGATTGATTTTATGTATTCATTATTAATCAACATAAATTAATTAGTATGATTTTGTGACTAAATAAAATAAAATAAAATGTCATACAATGTACATGTTCATCTAATATGAAAACAAAAATTTACATATGTTAATTACAATACTAAATAATATCAAGTGAAACTATAAATAATTTCAACCACAAATTATATTATATAAAATGTCAAGTATTGCAATAAGAGTTTCTAACTTAATATTGGTTAGACTACAATTTACATATGAAATATTATTTCATCACTTTAAAACATGACCACTGTGTTTCCAAGGCATTGCAAGTGAATTCACAAACTTTGAAGATGTGGCCATCAGTCTCTATGTGTGTGTCTTATGTGGGATATTGGCCTAAGGGTATCGCTAGATTGTTTTCCGCTCTCTCCCTTTTTGCATTTGTTGCTTCAGTGTTATTGTTCTCCTCTTTCTTCAATTCCTACTTCTTACCATCAATATTGAGTTCCTCTCTTGAAAACGGAAGAAGATACAATGCAGAGTATAAGACATGAAATATGATCAATATTTTAATATAAATTAAAGTAGAATATAAAATATTTATATGAAATATACCTCAACATCATTAATGTTAATGTTATTTCCCCCCAGAAAAGTAAGAAACTCGAATAATTTTTCTTTAGTTCGGCGATAGTAGCCAAATGACCTGTATAAACAAAGTAAACAAAACTTCACCATAGAAAATAACACCTTAGTAACTTAGTATTCAACCTTCATAGAAATCTTAAGCACAATCATTCCGACTAAGTTACATGCTAAAAACCTGAAGCTGTAGATAACATGTGAAAACAAATAATTTGAGGTGTGGTTGATTTTATTTGCAACAACATTTCATTCTCTAATGCATGAACTTGGTCAATTATATAGACAACCTGTGCTCAAATAACAACATCAATGTAATTTTTTCTAATTGTCATTAAAATATTTTAACACAAACTAGCTTAAAGGCTTTCAATTAATATTGTGTAATGCTAATATAATCTTCAAGCTTTGGATGTTACTTAAATGGACATGATACCAGGTATTTTCAATTGCATAGTTAAAAGACAAAATAAAATCAAAGGAAACATTAAAAATACAATCAAATCATAAATAAATGATATCATGGAATGGAAATTGCAATTATAAGAAATATGTTTACTTGTCCACTGGTGTCTTCTGCAACATTCCTAAAACAATTGCTTGCCCAGAATAACCATGAGCTAAAATAATCACAACATTAAAAACCATATGAATCCCTACTAGCAACATTTCCAAAGTCAATGGCTGAAGTGCCTTAGCTCCTCTTGTATTGGTAAACCATATGATGTAAAAAGTGAACTACCATAAGATATTTTGTCTAGCAAATCCTTCACATTTGAATATGGAGGTAGTTCTTGCATAGTCATATATTTAACAACAATAAGAAATCATTTATTCATGAAATTGATATGATGGTAGATATTTCAAACAACATACATAAACAATTGTGTAAAATATTAGCAAATGATTTTCAAAACAAGAATATTGCAAAGTAACTACATCATCATATGGTGTTTTTAAGAAAACCATACTCACTTTATCATCTTCCAACATAATTACAAGGAGAGTATCATTTGTGCCATATGGTGGGTTGCACAGTTTATCCATATGTGGGCAATCATCTTTATGGGAGGTGGAAGGGAAATGTGGTCTCATGTATGCATCTTGGGGCAATAACCGTAATTTAGTGTCCATAACCTAATTTCTCCATGTTAGCACACATCGTTCCCACTTGACCATCTGAATTACAATGAAGGAAGTGTTTGTTGCTTCACCCTCCTTATACCGCCAATGTGCAGCAACTCCAAACTCATCTTGTTAATAAATTTCTTTAGTCTGTATTTGCATTTCCAGTGGAACACCATCATCCCCAAACAAAACAGTATGCAAAGGATGATACCTAAAGTGTTTGGACCACAATAATTTTTAGGAGAGTAACCCAAAAAATCCCATTGGTTTGTCCCTAAACTAATATATAAATGACACAACTTCAGTAGAGCGGAATGATGTATATCCCAAATCAGGGAAAACATAAAATATATATCATTTGCATACACAAATGTAGTGCTAAATTAGAATTCCTATATTTGGGGAGTTGTAGTAATGAAAAATATTTTTAGAGGGAATTTTGATGAATGATGTAAGTAGAAACATCCATTATCCAACATATGCAATGGAATTTAAAAAAAAATTAATAGTATCTTATTAATAAATAGTGCAAATTACAACACCACCACCATGCAAAACTTGCCAATATCCCACCATGAAAAACTTGTCGATATGATTGGTCATATGCCATTTTAAGTTGTAAATTCTCCTATAATGCCTTAAAAATTCCATCCACAGATTTGTAGCAATTGATTTCACTTCCCCTCTCACGAGGGATTTCAACATCTAATTTGTTACTTCAGGTCCTATGATGATCATCAAGAAGGGGTTTGTTAAAAGAACCTTTCTCACCTATACTGCCACTATATGATCTCCTTTGTCACAATTTATCGACCCCCTTGAAGTTTGGACCTTTCATTTTAGGAACAAAAGAAAGAAAAAAAAAGGAATGTAACCCCAACAATAACGATGATCACTATAAATGTTTTGGATGTTCCCAACACATCAATAAAAGTTAGGAGAATAAATCCAAAAAATGGCATTCAACTAGCTAAGATGCCAATAGGCATCCAAAAATGCTAAAAGTACTTCCACTGCACAAAATTTAGTCACATCTACAAATAAGAAAATTAGATGGCCAATAAGATCACAAGGATTGAGCTTCAGCTAGTTCGAGTATGAGACTTGTGAAAGTTTAATGAAAAAATATATAGGAAAATGATGACCTTTTCCCTATTATGGACTTGAAAATCGTAGTCATGTTTGCATCATATAGGAAGGGACATGTGCAATGTCATATAACATAGTTCTGGTATCGCCCCTCATAATAATGTACGAACAAGGTATGTAGAACCCATGGTGGATAGGAAGGACTAAGCCAAAATCAAGAACTAAGATATTGCAAAAGGAAACCTCATGACAAATAAACCTTAGACCTAGCATCTAAGCATAGGAAAACTACTCCATGCGTTGCAACTTTTTTAATCTAGTCAAGCCATTATTGACAATAATTAGTTTCCTTGTGATGCTAATAGCTTTGGATCATAAATTCATGAAGCTATAGAACACATTTAAAACAAGTATTATTCATTGGCATAATTTACTTACAATGCATGGTCCTTATCAAGTAATATTCATTAAGGGAATGACAAGCAACATGAAAATTTGAACAATAATCAAAAGGTCTTAAAAGGAACGTCAAATGAAGAATGCAGAACATATTTACCTTTCAAAACTATGAAATCTTGAGTTAAAGTGACACATGTGAGTCAATAGTTAATTTCAAGAGAATTATGGGAATTTGATCAAATAACTAAGGTTGGAGATGGAAATACTTCATGATAAAAGGTATAACATATTTTTCTTTAAAAACATGCCACAATGCATACTTGACACATGTTCTCGATGTTTAATCAAAACCCCTCACATCATTGTAGGGACCACATTTCTTAATCCATAATGGAATGTATATGGTCCCCAGAGATGTAGTCCTTCTGTTATTTCTATTGTTGAACTACGGTTTACTTGAAATACAACGTAGGGCAGGGAAACCCAAGCAACAATTATCCTTACTGTGGGAGCACTTTGGATTGGAAACATATAGTTCTCTATCATTGGCTTTGTATTTTCACCTGTATGCTCATTGGTTCTCATTGCCAAAATGACGCTTCCTCTTCAATTATTGACCAATTTTAGATTCAAGCAATATAGAAATTCAATCTGAAGTCTGCAAACTTATTACACTTTCATATTCAAAAATTTGGAAATTGGAATAACATGAAATGATCTATATAAATAAAGGAAAAACCTAAAGGCCACAAGTTAATTGAAACTCAAGGTAGCTCTTACTCAAGGCTTTAGGTTAGTGCCCACTATTTAGTTTATGTTGTTTTAATGTTTCCTTTTATGGTTATAGGGCACCCATAAGTGCATGCGTTGATGGACCAATCCTTCATTCGAGGACTTGATCAAGAAAAAAATCCCTCAACTACCTTGAGGACTTCTTAGCATCCCCAGGACAATTGAGGACACCAAGGAAATTCCTCAACCATCCTTGGGATAGGGAAAAACATCCCATGTTCTGCAGGTAAATTCCCACAGGAAGAGGATGTTTCCAGCTATAAACCATATTAATGGAGATGGGTCCTCATGGTACCTAGAGGAAAAAAATATGTCATATATAATTGCCACTAGACAATTTGTGCAAATGTTGTGATTATTTCAGTTAGCTGAATGCTTTTCTAATAAGGAAGAAATTGTAGGAGTGAATTGAGGTAATAGTATTTTAACATGCACAAATTGAAGGTTCCCATTTAGTTGATAATCATGACCTACATTCCTTTCTTATGCCAACATTTTTCGATTCTATTACTATATATGCCATCATACCTAAGACCACTTTCTGGTGCATAATATGAAATCCTCTCCTTATGAGACGTGAAACCAACTTACAAACATCCAAATTAGAATTAAATTAGCCACATAATGATAGCACTACAGCCTAAGGCTAGCTGATAAGCTAAAGCACACATGTAGATATCATGCTTTATCACAGTTTCAAGCTAAGAAAATTGAAAAATTACTTGATAACATGGAATATAGAACCCATGTTACAACTAACTCGCAATGCCTCCTTAGATTTATCAAACTTTTGACCAAAGGAATACTCCTTATTTTTTTTCTTATTCCCACTAAGATCTCTTCCACCACTATTGACAACATAACGAAGTCATAACATTTTATCAGAGAAAGTATTATACCAAAAAGTGCAAGTAATTATAGTATCATTAGCATTTTATTAATAAAAATTCAATAACAATAATAAAAATAAATTATTTGTCATAGAAGCATGCAGATTATGCTTTCACTGTAAATTACTTACCATTCCCAAATGTGTAGTTTTAAGCAAAAGAAGAAGTTGCACACTTTCTAGTATAAAGAAACCATTCACCATTGTTCTCATCATACTCATGCCCACCAGACCATGTTATAGATTGAGCACCATAGTCGTACTTCCCAGAAATACCAACAACATGAGGAAGATCAACAACCCATTTCCTACATTCCATTATGTCTCCCAAACATTCTCCCACAAGCATACCTTGGTGTCATTCTAGATCATTCTCTAGAAGTATTAGACCAAAGTGATCTGGTGTAATAGTAACACAAATTCATCCACTAGTTGCATTTGATAATCCCTTGTGGTTTTCACATTCAGTCATAAAATATTTATCAGGATTGTCTTGATTCTACATGTACGTATAAACTTTCATAGGTCTAGATTGGGATTCACCCACATTTGCTACAACATTTTCCATATGGATAGATATTACAAGGGTTGCATTAATTCTAGGCTGAGAGGCCATTTCCTAGGGAATAGGAGATCAACATTTTTCATATTTCTTCTTCCCCTATCCCATCCATTTCTAGAAGAACTTCAAGCAAAAATTGTGGCCACAAGGAGTTTGGGAAAAAAAGAGAAATAAGATACAAGAAAAGAAACCGCCCATTTATTTTGATTACAAAATTTTACTAGCAGCAAAGAGATGAAATAAATAATCGAAATAATTTATTTCAAGCATTGCAAATCCATATCTTACTAAATATTATTATTTCTAGATATCACTATTGTCCACTAGAAACCATACTTGCAGGAGGAATGAGGATTAAACTAGTAATATGTATTTAACTTAAAGGCATGACAAAATATATAAGAAAAATATATTAACAATCAATAAATTACAACAATTGTATAGTAGTTATGATAGCCCTTCAAATCATAATTAAGCAGGTTGTAAGACTAACATATATCCTAACCACAACACATACACCATGTGGAAATTATATTGAAAAAAACTCCATCTCTTTCAGAATAAATCACATACTGTTGACCAGCTTTATCAAAAGATGCTCGCAATCGCAACCAAATATATCCAGAAAATTGCATACAATCACAAATAAATATATCAACAAAATAGCACACCAACAATCGCAACTAGAGAAATTTTTCACACTATATCTGTTAAAACAAGTATACAAATAAAAATTCAAACATTATATTGTATTTGTCATAGCCTTTCAATCCACAATAAAGTAGATTGTAAGACTAGTGTATATACTTCACATAATATATTCATCATGTGTAAAATAAGGATTAAACAATGCTCCACGCCTTTCAGAAAAAAAGAAAACATGCTTTTGTCCATATTTAGCCAAAAACTATCACAAGTTAATAGCCACTTTTGAGGTCAGTGAAAGTATGGTTGCCATTACCCCCACCAGGGTTCTAGTCCCTCCAATGAAATTTCCTTCTTCTATCCACATGATTATTTTTTCACACATTCATGTAAATGGAGTTGGGGCTAGGGAAAAGTCATGGGAAACTTTGCAGGAGCTTTAGTAGTCGAGTATTGTAAATGACCTTTGCTTCATTGAACATGTCTTATTTACATTTGCTTCGTTGTTGAGCTATGATTCATTGTAAATGAGCTTCACTTCCCTCTCTTAACCTTTCTCTTTATCCTGCTTTGAAAAAAGGATATTTTTCCTACCCCACAATGTCTGTAACTAAAAACCATACCAGTAGCCTACATAAAAATTGTTATATCTCATGAAATAATTGTAGCCATAGATGTCAAGAATGTTCAACAAGAAACACAATCATCATCATGATTTAACATGTTCATTAGAATCGGTTGTATCTCTACCTACATAGAAATCTAAAGATTATGTGGATACTCAAGAATATGACATATAATAGTTGCTAACACATTATCAAAACCTGGGAAAAAAATAACTTATAGGAAGGCTCAAAAGGGAAGAAAATCCACCTCTCTCAAGAAACTACATTACCATGGAATGTGACTTTGTAAGTCGCACACAACTAAATAACCACCTGAATTGTAATTATTGGAAGGTGTAGCTGCAAATATTTGCAAGATATAATAATTACTCTATTGTTCATCTATTGTGATGTATCCCAAAGGCTTCCCCATAATCTTCATGAATGGACTGTTACCTTAATTGTTGTCATCCAAGGAAGAATTTTCATTGTTATCTACAACACCTACACCAACTAAAGTTGTATCTTCAGAAATAGAGGCAAGTGAAGTTCCTCTCGTAGCACCAGTGTTATGGGCATCTATAGTAAGTTGAAGTTTGCTTTGCAACATATTGTCAAGTATGAGAAATAACACCGTCACCCACTTGGGAACTAAAAAAATTTCCCCTGTTAGGTTATTTGGCATAATTGTTTTCAATAAGTCCAATGTATACCAACAAGTCCATTATTGGCTCCTATATCTCTAGTATTATTCTCTTCGCTAAAAAATAATTCCAAAATATGAGAAATAGTTGATAATGGACTAGCCCCTTTTTCAGATCCATCCACCTTACAATGATTTAGTTATTGAATAAGAATGGAAATAACTCTGAGAAGGTATTGGCCATTGTTTATGTTGCAAAATGTCACAATCAAATTAGCCATGGAAAAAGAAATCGCATTTGTACTTTGCGATAGATTCATACATGTAGTTAAGATATCCTTAACGGGAGGATTTTCTAGAGGCTTCTCCTCATAATAAACATCTCTTCCTTTTTCATTGGAATTGTTGGGATAGGGTCCCTAGGGTCAATTTTGGGGTTAGTTAACCCAAGTTTTGTATATTTTTTTATAAAAGATGTAATGTCTCCATGAAATGTGGATGCAAAGCGTCTATATAGATAGGAGTCAAAAGGGGTCTTAGCCCCTTGTTTGGGTAATTTTTAAGATTCTCCCATGGTCCGCAGACCATGGTGTTGTATGAAGGACAATTATAGATAGTTGAGTCATATCGAGTCTTGAGAATAACTTAGAATAAAGAACTATGAACGGTGAATGGTTTTGGTTGTTTTGGGAAAGTGCTAAGGTAGGAAGGCTCTGTTTCCTATACTTAGGCAAGAAGGGGAAGGCTCTTGTAGCTGAGTGCACAGGAGGCCTCGCTAAGTCTGCAGCTGAGTGGGCAGACCCCCGCAGTTGAGTGCGCATAGTAGAAGAGTTTGTAATATGAACATTGAAGATCAATAAACATTGATTTTGACGAATTAATGTGCATTTCTATCGAATCTGTTTATGTTATATCCTATCACTTAATGATATGGTTTTATGAAATAATGAATGAATGTTACATGAAATCACTGAATCTATCTTAATGATGGATGCTATGATTAGTTATCTACTTTTGCGAAGTTAAAAACTATTTTTGTTATGTTTTATGATGAATTGGATAAATATGCTCTAACTCAGATCTAGGGTTGTTTATTGATGAGTAAAAATAGATAAATAATATGTTTAAGGTCTGAAAAGACTGATCAGAGACATTTGTGAAGGTATGGAAGCCATTTAACTTAGTCACGGTGATGAGCCCTAGAAGGATACCGATCTGCGCGAAGACAAATCTGAACTGTCAGAGCCTAAAAATTGTTTATCACATGTCCCTGGAGGTGGAAACCTAGTTCTAACATCCCCCAATATTGCTTTAGGTGAGACCACAACCTGTTCTATGCAAGTTATTGCTTAAAGGTCCAACAATTAGGGTTTTGCTGGTTGGCGCGAACAACTCTGAACCTAGGTCAAGCCCCCTTAAGCCAACATGAATTGTCTTTAGGAACCTCAAAATTATCTATTGACGGGCCAATGTCTTTGGCAAGTTCATCACATTCTTGCATTGGCTCCTCAAGATGACTAATGAACCACTCCATAGCGAGTTCAACACTATTTGTTTCAACACGCCCCAAAGCTTTCTATGCTTTGGACCTTGGAAGTCTCATGTCAACCATCATAGAAATGGAATCCTCATCAAGTGGATGACATCTAAACCGTTTACCTATGCTTCTAGGAATACCATTTCTACTTCCTTTAACATCACCTATGGTAGTGTATACATGGGTAATAATTGTAACAACAAAGGTAGTCAAATATGGACTACAACGACAAAACATTCAACTACTCCAGATAGTTAGAACAAATTTTAGAACTTGAGCTTATAGAGTGCAAACAAAAACCTTTGGATCCCATGGAATAGTGACATAGCCTCTAACAAATGGTTGCACTAACTGTGATGTAGAGGGCATAATTAACAACAAAGAATAATTCACAAGGTACTCCAAAACCATACAATACCTTCGTAATGCTTCTAACAACCAAGGTACATGCTCTAACTTTTCATTTTCTATTTCCATTCCTAACTGTGACATAAATGGTACTATCCACAGTGAATGACTTGTTGCTTCAAAAGTAGCCAAAAGAATTTCAATTGTACCATGAGCATAGAACAATTCACCACTACTGTATTGCACATCCGCTTATGGTTGTCATATATAATTATTGTCATGTCATCCACAACTTTCCTAGGGTACTGACACTTAGAAGAAAGTGATGACTCAAACTTAGATGAGCTATAGTTCTCATCCACATCAATGTTGTCATGATTTTTTTTTACAAGAGTAACCATCACACTTCAAGCTTCAAGCTTGCTATGGTGTTATCCAAGCCTCCTAAATCCCTAAAGGAGGTTGCAAAATGATTACTATAGTCCATGAAAACCTCAACAACATGAAAAAACACTATTACCAAGTGTATGTATTGTGGATCCACATATTTGAGAAGAAGGAGTAAAGTTGGAATTAAACCCACATCCCTTAAAATAGTGCAGCGAGAAGAAGAAGAAACTAGAATTGTTACAAGAGAAAGTAGTGCTTCTAGGAAATATATCGAACAATAGGATGATTTTCTGGAAAGGAAACTTATTTCCTTACTCATTAGACTAGGTAAGATGCCATGATGTCCTCCTAATGTGATGACATTTAAACTATTTGACTGAAAAGAACTATCCTGATAGAGGGCCCTCGATGCCAATATTTCCAAAATACGAATATCTTTAGGAACCACATAATCAAATCATACTAATTTTACATGTTCATTCACAAACTCAGGTTCATTTGTGAAAAAAGCAGATAAACCATTGGTGTCATTACTTTCTTTCATTAGCACTATAAAAGCCAGAAGATGAATACATATGTATTGTCGCTTAGTATTTATACACGAAAAGGGTCTTGAAAAACATAATCATGTTAGTAATGGAAATCTAAGGCCAACAAACACCTTGTATTCATCTATTAGATGCTTCAAAAGCTGAAGATCACATACATAATTCATACTCAAATCAGGTACATGAATTACTTGCAGCCTTAGGTGTCTTGAGAGTTCCACCTTAGAATCTCCCTTTTGAACATATTCGTAAGCATAAGATTCAAAATGAAGGGCAAAACCAAGGAGATATGCAATAGGGTTAGTCCCATGTTTAGTAGAACAAGCTAACATCCACAAAACTTATTCTTTACCATCCCATCCTTGAGACAAGGAAAACAACTTCTTATTAAGAGAAGTATCTCTAATCACACATTTTCACACTGGTTTCTTTACAAATGTAGCTAGTGTTTGTAGACTAGCAATTACTACATCTGCATCTAAAGAAGCAAGAAAAGTCAAATGATGTTGCCACATAAAAACAATATATAAGAAATCAACAACAAAACATTAACGGATGTGCATCATTTGAAATGCCACAAGTTGGAAAATACATAAAATGAAGGAAATAACTTAACCACAAGTACATAACAAATAATCACCATAAAATGTATGCATTACCATGAAAAGTATACAAAACAATAAAGAAAAAATAAAAATTATAGAATTCATAACTAGAAGGTTTTTATGGGTAAAGAAAAGGAATTTATACACTTCTTGGGATGAGAATCAAAATAGTAAAAAATTTACCTATATTGAAGTTAAAAAAGATAGAGAGAGAACATATGTTACCCATAACCTATCATCATCTTATTACTTACACTGGATTTTAATATATTTGTCAATTTCAAAAACCTTCAAATATTTGTATTGACTAACTACTTGGGAAAAGGGAGAGAGAGAACTTTGGGTAGTAAAAACCTGAACATAATGAAAAAAATACATTATTCATATAAAACCTCATACTAGGAAAGTTGATCATTCTTAGATGTTAAAAAGAGAAGGGCATCAAAGAGAGATAAAAAAGGGCCTGAACAGTAGAGACATTTTATGAGGAGCTTGAAGCAAAACATCGTGAAACATCACAAGAAAGATGAAAACAATATTCACTTCTTTCAAGAAAAGCTACATTCAAGGGTTGATATTTAATAAAGAAATATACAATATTCTTCATGTACAAACGTATCCACCATTAACAGTTTTAAGTGTATATATTGTTGTTATGCTCGAAAGGAAAGAGGACCCCTTTCTAAACCATATCAAGCCTTTGTATTTCAGGGATTAAGGACAACAAAAGTTGCTCAATATTGTCTTGTAACATGATCTATATATTCTTTCAACAATGTTTCCCACCTTAAAGCATCAATATTCAGGTTCATGTTTGTGTACTACACAATATCCTATTGGATGCCATATATAGGTTGCTAAAATTCAGTTAGGAAACCATTTGAGTGACAAAATTGTTACAGAGATTCTAACTAGACTTTCTGAAAAACCATTCACAAAGAATTTTCTCATAACACTTGGCGCTATCATTTTCTATACTACCAAGCTCGAACTTTTTTAGGAGACTCTGTTCCATAAACAAAATTGCAAAATGTGAGCTTTGGATGTAAGAGGCTAGCTTTATTTTCTACTGACAGCAATATGGAAGAATAAACAATTGGATACAATTTTGATTATGATCTCCATCTTTGGCTTCTTCAAGCCTTCATAATAATAAAAAAAAATTATGTGAAATAACCTCACCAAATCTCACAAACAATTGTTCATCAAAAGTGCTACTTGTGCTTCTTATAACATCTTTGTGATTTCCTTCCACCTACTCATCCATCTATCTCTTGTAATTGTTGTTAGGGGATGGTTCGTTTACTTGGATACTTGGAGCTTTTTTAGAAGTTGGTACTAAATACTGCAAAACTATGGTAACCTCATGCATGGTGGGATGGTCAGAAGTCAGTGTCATTGTGTAAAGTAGTGCAAGTTGGGATACATTTCTTACAACCCCAATATTTGTTCAGGTTGTTGCTACTTCTCAGTTTACAGTTTCCATTAATGTATTGTTGTCTATTTTTGATAGAATATGCATTAAAATGCCCATGTCAAAGAATCCAAATTTATTTACTTATTTTCTTGGTCCATGCAGTATCCCAAGACAAAAAAGCTTAACAAATGATGAAAAGACAATCCCAACTGAAGCAAATTTAGAGTCATATCATCTTACCAACTGAAGCAAATTAGAGTCATTATCCATAACTTTCCTCCCTATTAGTAGCTCTAAAAAAATAATTTCATAGTTGTACACATCATACTTCTCATTAAGCCTAGACATCCTTGCATATTCAAGGTAAATATAACCAATAACACCCATAACATAGGTATAGGTGTGGGTATTGTAGATGGGATACACTTGGCAATGCCAAATTCTGAGAAATGTGCTTCAAAATTGTCATCTAAGATATTCTAGGAATTTTTTACATATCTGTAATAATATGTGGTTTACAATCATGATGGAGATTGTTGGAAACGAGTTCCCTAGGGTCAATTTTGGGGTTAAAAGCACATGCTTTTGGGCTAAAGGCCCAAGTTTTGTATAAAGAATGTAAAGTATTCGCATTTTTTGGTCATGGAGCGTGAAGATGTAAACAGTAAAAAAGGGCTTCAACCCTTAGTTTAGGTAGCTTGTGTCAGCTTGATAAGAGACACCCCTGGTTTGCGCACCATGGGAATGTATAAAAAGGGAGTCTTAGAAGAGTCTAAGGCAGTTCAGTTTGTAGTAAGTTTTGGGAAATTGATTAATGTAATGGGTCTATTAGAGCTAAGAGTGAAAATTCTTAGCGTAGGAAGGAGGCTCTGCAGCTGAGTGTGCAGAGGCCTAGCGTAGAAGTATGCAGTTGAGTGCACAGACCCCTGTAGCTGTGTGCGCAGGGAAGTTAGAGTTTGTACTAGAGATCTGAACCGCCAATAAAGAGAATTATTCTAGAGATATTTGTGTATGAGCTATTTTACTTATGTTATGAATATATGCGGTTATGTTATGTTGAATACTGTGTTTATGATTTAATGTTGTATTGATGCACGAATCTATGTGTTTTACTTTATCATATGAACGAAAGTAAGAATATCTGCTTGCGTGAAGATAATCATAATGCATGTTGAAGTTAACCAATACTTAAGCTAATCTGGGTAGACATAGAAGTAAGAGTAATTACAGAGGTGTGTAAGCATTTGAATTGCCTATTTAAGGTCTGCGAAGGGTGATCATAGACCTTCACAAAGGTTTTGAAGCTAGATAAGAGAAGTGCCTTGATAAGCCCTAAAGTTTATCAGTCTGCACAAAGGAAGGGTTAGGGTATAAAATGATATCACAACTATCTTAGGGTGCAGAAACTTGGTTCTTCATCCCCCCATACTGCTTCAGGCGAGACATCAGTCTGCGCTCCATGGATTGATGCCGAAAGGGCCAGTAGTGTAGGGATTTGCTTGGTTAATTAACGTTGAAATTGGATCAGGGCCCATCAAGCCAACAAATGGTTTTGTTGCTAGGATCGGGATCTGCATAATGGGATGTGTGATGTCACATCACTAGAATCCAACTAAGAAGGAGATCAAAGATTGGTTGAATAGAAAGACCCATGAATTCATGGTGCGAGAGAACAGGAATCAATGATTGATGAAAGAATAGTGGTTGGACACATACCTGTACATAGAGATACATGAGCTCTTCTTCTTTTCTTTCCTGGTCGTGTTGTACCAGTGGATTGCGAAATTGGTAGATGGACAAGGCAGGTGGAGGCTTGACAATCCAATAGTCTGGACCGTGGAGTTAGTGCATATATTAGAAGCCTCTAAGGATAAGATAGTGTGATCTGTCTATCATTGGCTTGATCATATCATAGGAGGGTTCGTGACAGAGTTCGCGGTTGATACCTCGGTCAGTTACAATGAAGCAAAGCACTGGTTCTTTAAGGGGTTGTGAGGCAAGAATTTAACATCGTTAAATACCCGGATTAAGATGCTCTTGTGTGAAAAGCGGGTTGTGCAGATAGCTTGATGTTTGGTGCTATACAAAGTGGAAGGAAATTCAAGAACAAGGGGAAAACAGGCCCTAAATATAACCCATTAATTGAACCCCCTATGAGTGATGATGAGGAAGCAGCACAAGTCTCCATAGAGCATTGTTCAGTTGATAAAGCAAGGGTTTCCATGAATACCCCATATACCCACAATACCTCCATCTTCACCTATGCCGCATACACCTTCGCCTACACCACCACCACCTCCACCACCATTCAATATGGTGAACTCAATAAAGCTACTTATTTTCAAGGGCATGGAGAATGAAGATCCAAACTAGTTTTGGTTCGTTGCAAAGGCTGTATGGGAGGCTTAGGGTATCACGGATGATCAAATGAAGAAAGAAACATTGGTTAGTGCTTTATAGGATTGTGCGATAACGTGGTACATTAAGTACTACACTGATAACCTGACGTCTTTGTTGGAATATAGCCAGACTGCACTAAATAAGGAATTCAGTAGACCTAAGTCTAAAGCACAATCAATTTTGGGATTCACAGGGATCATGATGAAGCTTGGTCAGTCACCTTGGGATCTAGATTAGAGGTTGAATTGTACAATCCATGAGGCTAACATGAATCTGACTGATGGGCAACACCGCAAATGGTTTGTGTCTTCGCTCCTGCCTCATCTAAGGGTTGCACTATCACAAAAAAAGATTGGGACCCAGGTGGAAGCCCTGGAAACTGCAATAAGATTGCATGAGACAGTGATGCAAGATGATAATCTAGGGTTCAATAGATTCATGCACAGTTGCAGAACCTTTTCCTAGAAATGCAGAGTTTTAAGAAAGATAGAATATCTCGGCCTGAGGTGCACGAAGAAGTTCGGTATGTGAAGTGTAAAATCTAGGCACATGATAAATATCATTGTCCATTTTTCGCAAATTATGTTGTAGTAGGGGGACCAATGCCTCTGAGGCCAAAAGCTCCAGCAGGGCCAAGTACAAGACCTATGCTATGGTGTGCTATCTGTCAAGTATTTGGAAAACATGTGACAAACAATTACCATTTGTTGTAGAAATTCGTACAGACACTAGAACAACTCTTCTGCAACTTTTGCCAATCAATGGGTCATGATGAGCACAATTTCCATAGTTACGAATTAATGATGGATAGAACACCTGCATATAAGGTGTACGCAGAAACCAGGCCTCCGGACCAAGGTGCTGGGGGAGTACGAGGTGAGTATTAGGGGTGCGGATAAGGCCGAGGTGGAGGAGGCCTTGGTAGAGGTTGGGGGCAGGTCATTTGTTACAACTCTGGGGGACCAGGACAGTACACATGAGACCTTCTGAACCTGACACGTATATCATGCCACTATTGTACTCAGTTTGACAACGCGATGGAGGATAGCCCTATATTATTAGCTAAGATACGCAAAAGGGGGTGCAGCCTTAGTAGCTAACTCAGAACCTGCGAATGATGAGGGTTAAGCCTCGCGAGGAAGATCCTAAGGTAAATATTGTACTGCGGAGTAGAGAGACGACTGGTGAAGATAAGGGGAAGCATCCTGAAGAAGGTGAGTTGGTCCACAAAGCACCAGAAAAAGAGAGTGGGTTTGATCTAGATTCTACAAGAGAAATGTTTATGGAAGCGAAGAAAAGATTTGTTGAGGCCTCTACCTCAGGATATCAAGAGAAGACGACTGAAGAAGTGGACCCGTCCATGATTACTACTTTCTTAGAAACATGTATGAATTTGTAGCGTGATAGCAAGGCTATGAAGAGACTGTAGGAGCTGATCAATAGGCATGCTAGGAAGGAAAACACTACTGACAGACTGCATGTAGTCAGGAAGATTAGTAGGCATCATGCAAGAACAAGGCATGAGATGAGGCTCACTGTGAAGATAGGAGAATATGAGATGGATCAAGTTATTCTGGATCTGGGCTTGGATGCAAATGTCTTTCCTAAACAAACATGGGAATGGATGGGGAGACCTACGCTATAATGTTCTCTGATTTAGTTAAGGATGGTGAATTAGCATAAAATCATCCCCACTAGAAGATTGCAAGGAGTAATGGTTGATATTAAGGGGGTGAGCACATTAGCTGAATTTGAAGTAAGAGAGAGTGTGGATGACAACAATCCCTACCCCCTGCTCCTTGGGATTGATTGGGCCATTGACATAAATGGGGTAATCAATTTGAAGAAGTGGAATATGATATTTGAGAAGAAATCACTCCATGTAGTGGTGCCCCTGAACCTTGCAGAAGGACCATGCTATACTAAACAGGTCCCTGATTATGAAAGAGATGACTATTTGAACCAAATTTACAAGATAATGATGCGAGATCAGGATTGGGTGAATCCGACAGCAGATGGTTGTATTGCATGGGATCGTGAAAGTTCCTACACATCAGATTCAGATGATGAGTTAGAGCATTGGCAAAACCCACTGCATGAAGTATCTATGCTGCACTGTAATATGATGACCAAGTCATTTTGTTGTGTATTGTTAGAGGTAAGAAATCTGCCCTACCATGATGGTTTAACTGATGTCGGTCACTTGGTGGATGCATTCGAAAGAGAAGTGCTAGAGGAGCATCACTTCCAAGCCTTGGATTTGTTACTACGCACTATGACTGTGAGATGGTGGGGCACGCACAAGGACAGTTTTGATGATTGGTGCGTGTATAGAAAAATGATGAGAGTGCAGTTTGGTCACCCACAAGTGTGGCTAATAGAAAAATATGATGGGAGGGATGAACAATGCGACCATTTGGCCAAATGGATTGAAGTGTATGGAGTAGAGCCTCAGCTCAAGTGGTACATATGTTTTGTCATAGCTTGGATATTATACCATTGAATTGGTACTTGGAGACAGAGCTCCGCCATGGCACTGAAGAATGGGGTGTTTTTCGCAAAGGATTTTTGATGACATTCAACTTTGAGGGTGGGTTTGAATGTATTGATGAATCATTGTAGGAGGTCACAGCAGTGATATTTAGGATACCACAGGATCCTCTATATTTGATTCAAACTGATTGGACTACCCAGCTGAGCCATGCACTAGAGTGCTACAATGTGAGAGTGGACAAAGAAGATGAAGACCCAAGGAAGATTAATATTCTAGAGACTGAAGGTCACCGCGAAGTTGAAGGGCCACAACTAGAGAATCTAGACATCACTGAGATGCTCAAAACTAGACAGGTGAACATTGGAATGGAGGTAGAGCGGAAGTTTTCAAATATTAGGGACTACTGGGATGATGCAACAATAGAAAAGGTCACTAAATTTCTCCGCGAATATTAGGATCTCTTCCCTATAAATTTTTCAGATCTGAAAGGGATGATAGGGGACTTGGGTGTCATGAAGATCACTCTAAAACCAGAGGTGAAGCCAGTTAATCAAACACCTTATCGCCTTAGCCTGAAGTATAAAGAAAGGGCCTGCTTGGAGTTGGATAAAATGCTTGCAGGAGGAATCATTGAACCAATGGAAGAGTCTGATTGGGTAAGCCCCATGGTAGTTCAGGATAAGAAACAGAAGGACGAGGTACGAATATGTGTAGATCTCAGGAAGTTGAATGATGCTTGTGTGCATTACCATTGCCCAACTTCGTTCACCATTTAGGTGCTGGATAATGTTGGCGGTTAGGAAGCATATTCGTTTATTGATGTGTTCTCAAGGTACCATCAGTTGAAGATTGTGCCGAAGGATAGAAGTAAGATGACCTTTGCAACTGAATGGAGATGATTCCAGTATATGGTGATGTCTTCTGGGCCGAAGAATGCATCAACGATCTTCTCGCGCTAGTCATTGCAGCATTTAAACATTTCATTCACAAATTTTTGGAGGTATACTTTGATGATTGGATAGTGTTTGGCTTGGTAAAGCACCATGTAGCAAGTCTGTGCTTGATGCTGGATACATGCCAGAGGTACCAGATCACACTCAATATGAAGAATTTTTTTTTCTACATCCCTTTTGGGATCTTGTTGGGTCACGTGGTATGCAGAAAAGGCTTGATGCTAGACCCTGTGAAGATAGTGGTTATAATCAATTTGGGGGCATCGAGAAGTGTGAAGCAGCTGCGCGTGACATTGAGGCCTACAAGGTTTTACCATTCTGTGATTTTGAAGATCGGAAAGACAAAATTCACAAAAGATACATCAAACTACTTATGAGTCCAAGACCTAGCCTTCCTTGTCTCAGAGAGGGCTCTCTCTATATATTTATGATTTAACTTTAATTTTAGTGTTTTAATGTGTTAGGCTAGATATAAAAATAAAGAGATTTGTAACTTGGTTGCTTGGTTGTTTGTTTGTTTGGTTGGGGTAGGTCGTTATACAATATTTTCCATTGGGCTATATAGTCAAAGTTGGGTGGTAACATCAATTTTCTAGAGCATTTGTAAGGCAAGCTATGTGTCTTTGCTAGATCTAAAAGAAAAGTGAGAAATGAAATGATAGAAAAGTAATATCAATCAAGATTAAAAAGAAGTTAAGTATTTTTTAATCATACTTCAGAGGAAAAAATTTAGATTGAAAACACAAATAGTAGTAAGGTGCTCCAACAACATATCTTAAACTATAATTTCTTCTTTACAATAAGAATCAAAGATGCATGAATTGATAAACAGAGATACGTTCAACATAGAAAGAAAGACATCACCAGGTCAAAATAGGTCAAGTATCTTGCAAACAGTCTTTTTATTGATGCTCCAGCTTGAAATTACAATACTCCAAAGAAAAGATAGTTCAAAATAACTAGGGTCCAACCTCCAAATACTCCTAATACATGGCGTATTTAAAAAAAAACTACAACGATTTTCCTTGTACACTTGTCAATCTGTTAATTATTGCAATGAAAGGAAAAATGCCTGATGTAACCACAAAGTGGCCACACTGAGAAAATCGGGACAGGTGGTCCTCTTTTTTAGGGATGTTTTTGCCTGAAAAATTAATTTTGATTGTAGAGGTTCTACTAATGTGGTTGGCGCTGACTCAGGTTTGTGTTCTCACTCTAGTCATCCTTGTCTCATTCCTCCTGATAGTCACATAGCTCACTCCACGCTTCATCATATGGAACTTTGATTTTAGTTAATCTTCTGTATATTTCATCAAGCTTTGTGTACTTAGAAAATGTTGTCTTGACCATAAATACATTCTTAAGCTCATGCTCAATGTAAACTAAATTGTGGATAGCTTCCAGCAATGCCTTTCCTTTTATGTTTCCTTTGATGTTGGATAGATTTGCAGCATCTGTGGCTCTGCCCTAGAGTTTCTTGGCATAATCTCCTCTGTCCATGAGTTTTTCATTTATAACAAATAGAGAGGCGAGACCTTTCTGATGTAAAGGTTGCATTATTTTAAAGAACCTGTTGACTGTTAGCTCCAGGACTTGATATTTTTCTTCTAGCTGCACATTTAGGCTCTTCCTGGTCAGTGCCTTCTTGACTTGTAGTTTAGTCTCTGTTCTATTTGCCACTGACAACTTTTCCAGCTCATAATTGTTTCTTGCATTCAAAAACTTAATTATCCTGTTAGTTGTAGTTGGCATGTCTCCAAACTCTACATTAGTAGCTGAAATGGCTTATTTAGCCTTCTCCACTAATTCTTTCTGCTCAAAGATACTCTGTATGCTAAGCCAAATTTCATTCATACCATCGACTATATTATGCCAAACAATTTCCTTAACTCTCCCTAGAGTGTTTCCAATAGATGATTCTTTCCCTGATTTTCGTAGCGCCTCAATTAATGCTTTCACCCTTTTCTAAATCAAAGGCAGAAATAAGTCTGCCTTGTGAAATTGCACTTTGCTTCCAAAACTGAGCATAGGTGTTCTTTTTCAATATTTAGTTTCTTATTTTGATATCTCTAAATGTATCAAATATTCTCTCTTTTTTTTCTTCAGTCACCTTTGAAGCTAAGGACACTTGAAGTGACTGCTGCCTTTCTGAAATTGGAGTGGTAGGAAAATATTGTTGTCCAGCTGGGGATGAATTTGGAATATCAATTTTGTTCATTGTTTCTTGTTATGGTCATCTTTGTCTATGTCCATGTGCTTTCAGGAATTTTTCTTGTATTTCAACTTGAATCCCCTGATACAAGTATCAATTTTTGAAATCTGATCTTCTCTGTTCCTTTTCCCTGTTATTCCCTACTCTTACTCTTTTCCTTTTTTTGTTCTGTCTTTGTGGTTTGATTTTCTTGTTTTCTTGAAGTTTGTATGCTAGAAGAAGATGTCACTTATTCGTCGGCCTCCTGCAATGTATCAAGAATCCACTCAATCTAGTTCATGTATTTTTCAATCTCGGACCTTTGAGTGTAGATATAGTCTGTTGACTTGTTTTCTACCCTCTTTTTGGAAATGATACCCCATGGATCATAACACCATGTGAAGTTGTAGGTAAAGTTAATTTCCTTCAACCTTTTATCTGCCTCCTCCCCTACTACTATGATGTTACAAATGAAGGGACCAATTTGAGATTTGATCTTGAATTGGGAATTTTTCTTCGCTGATACAAAATGAAGTTCATATGCATTAATCATTTGTCTAATGTATTCCAGTGAAAATATCCTCATGGGGAAGAACTTTGGCAGCTTGTATGGGGCCAACTCACAACCACACACTCTTATTTCAGTGTCATTTTAGTACAAGTGCCAACCACATGTTCTGTCTTGGTTTGACGGTTGCATAATTCTCCTTATTTCTTGGCTGATTCTAGGTTTTTCAGTCCCACTGAGGAGGATCATTGTTGGGTGAACAAACATATCCACAAATGTCTTGTAGCTGAAATTTTTTGGTGCTTTCATCACAAATGTTGTCCACAATATCATGGATTTGGGTTCACCTTCTTCATTCATTTTTCTCACTGAAAACTGAAACCTGTCTACCTGAAAATACACAAACATATATACCAACACTGAGGAATAATGAAACACTTCATCTGTGAAGAAATTAACAAGCTACTCATGGATGGAATCTACTAAAAATTGGATGAAGTTAAAAAGGATAGAGGGCTTGGATTCTGCTGAGAGGATAGACAGGAAAGCTATGATAGCTTCACCTGTCCATTGATCGAAATAATAGCCAAGTAAATAGGAAAGAATAGTTACAATGTGTCTAGTTATATTAGGGAAAACAAAGGAGGAATAAGGGGGATTCTTGCTTGGAAAAGGTGTGCTCTAAGTCATGAAAAGTTATAATGTTCTGGCCCTCTTAGAAAAATCAAGTCTTTGATACATTTTAGAGAGGACCTCATGAGAAAAGGGAGTAGTTCCTTCAATAACTGGGGCCTGCATAATCTTCATGATGGATTTGGAATCAATTGTAAACAAAATATGTCATGTTGGTGCTGTCACTGCCATTTTCTCTGGGTTGTAACATGAATGACATTTCCTGATCAGTTCTGGGCAACTGTGTGTTTTAGGAAAATATAGAAGGGAAGATTAGTGTTCCAGAGGCCTATGTCATCCATTTCCTCTAAAACTTTGTCCTACCACCAGCTATATATGTCAAACAAATCAAATTCTGATAGTGTTTCATGTATCTTAGAATCTTTGTCAACCAATGGTAGGTGATCTAAATCCATTGGTGGGTGCACCATTGGATTAAATACTTCTTGTTCCTTCTTCTTCGGTGCCATGGTTGTCTTCTCTAAAACTGATCTCTGTAAGCGGTCCTATCTTGAATCTGAAACAGAAAGGGGATGAGAGGAGAAGGGAATTTAGTGAGGGGAAAAGAAAAAGGGATTAATTAGAAGTGGGATTTAAGAATGGGAAATTGTGACCATTGGAGGAAAATAGGTTATCCTACATAGTACTTTTGTTCTCTATCTGCACTGCGCGCTCTCTGTGTATGGCTGAATATGAAGACGCCTGCATGTGAAGATAACAATTAAAATTTAAAATTGGCATGAACTGGCAGTTTTATGACTTTAGAATGATGTTGTTGGGTTGTTTTGAATTGGCATGGGCCCATTGGCTAATGGTCCAACCCATTGATTGCTCAATAGCAGGAACAGAGGTGATTGGGCAGATGGGAGGGGTTGGCATCATGAGGTGGTAGAAGTATCCAATGGTCATATTGGTGAGTGGTTTGAGTAGTTGGCATAAACAACTTTTCGAGGGGCCTGGGGAGTGATAGGTGGTATGTGAGGGGGGAGTGTGAACTCGTGAGGGAATGACATGTAAGAGGGTGGAAATCGCTCACATCAAGACTCCTCCCCCCGGGAGATTAACATTTGGAGGGTGAGGGGGGGGGGGGGGGGGGGGGGGGGGGGGGGGGGGGGGGGGCAGAAAGGGATGAGGGTCGTCGAATCAGACGAAGTGTGTGGGGATGTAGTCATAGATGATGGATATTATATATTATTTGACGGGTGAGTGTGTGGTGGGGTAGGGAATAAATGAGGGGCATGGACTATAGGTTAAGATGGTATGGGTAAGGTTTGTAGAAATAATATTGGAATGTAACATAAGAACTTTCCTTTTCTTTTGATTTTTTCTCCATGTTTTTTTTATGTCTTTTCTCTTTCCTTGAATTTGCTTTAATCTTCCTGTTAGCACCTAAATCTGCCTTAGGCTGAAGGAAGGAAAAATTTAGGGTAACCAAAAACCATGCTCAGTCTAGTAGCTAGCCCTACCAGAACAAGAGAGGGCTCTCTCCAAGTCACACTCAGTGGATAGATGAACGAAATGGCCTGAGATGACTTACGGTGAACTATTTATCTTAGGCTAGTAAGTGAATACAGATACAAGAAATGATTTTTGTGAATGACTGTGTTTTTGGGATGGTGTGGGACCAATGAACCTCAATGAACAGAGAACTTAATAAAAAGGAACGGATTACTTCGTGAGGAAATATAGGCAAAAAGCCTAGCAATTTAGTTTAAGATAGTGTGGAATGGAGAGATTGATTAAGAGGGTGAAAAGGGCATGGACAACATGAATCCTTTTCAACAGAAGAATGAACATTGAACATGAAATTTTCCCACAGGCAGAGCAATAAAATTGAATTCTACCTTAGCTAACCTAGAAAACTTCACTGAAATTGAATATGAAATGAACTATGAAACATAAAAAGATACATATGAAACATAAGAGACACATTTTCTACACTCACAACCACATGAATCTCATGAAATAGAGCCACTACCTTTCATTAATCCTCTATAAAAAATATACAATGCAGAAACAGAGTTTCTTTCCCACAGTCTCCCAGAAGTTACAAGCCAACCAACCCTTTGCAAATGGTTTGCATACAATATATAGAATGTGCCATGAAGAGATAGAATGCCCAAGGTTTGGGGAGTTACTTGAATCATTGCAAAATGAAGGTGGAGAGCCAAACATCAGCTACAGGTGCAGTGCGACAAACATGACAAATGGCTTGGGTGACCCTTTGCTTTCCTTTGCCACTTGGATAGATGCCCATCTGGAGTGAAAGTACTTTAAATGCCACCTATGGTGTCAATAATGAAGTGTAGATGAGAGGACCCACTTATGAAAATTCGTGAAGCAAAATTTCGCGAAACAGAAGCAATTTGGGCCTTTTTTCCTATATGCGTCGCACCCTTTTTTGTATACGCTACGCCACTTTGAGGCTAGTTGTGAGGCACTTTCAGGAGTCAAAAATGTTCCCACGTGTTCTTGTTGGAAAGCATGTCCTATCTACTTTCCAACCCAAGTGGAAATTTTGAATTTGGAGCTCATTTTCCCATCCAAATATTCATTCTCCCAAGACTGCTTCCTGTGTGTCAAAATAAGGGCAGTGAGGCCATTTTTTGGGTGTTTTTGACCTCTTGGAGACTCAAATCATGCCCAAATTTCTTGCTCGAGTGCTAGTAGTCATGATTTTGCATGTTGAATCTAAAAATACAAGCCATTTCTCATTTGGAGCTCTCAATCCTATGCATCGCACTGGTGGCGTGGCGCATATAGAGAAAAAACCTGTGTTTGTGCCAAAAAATTTCTATGTGACCAAAATTGTCCCCAATTTCTTGAAATTTGGGCTGGACGTTCTCTAAGAGGAACTATGCTAGGCCACAAAAGCTTTAGCCAAGTTTTGAAGCCAATCTTTCTCTTTTGCCTCTTTTGTTTCTCTGCTCAATTTGGCCTTCAAGCTCCTTATCCGGGCCTTTGCACTCATGTTTCGTGCCTTGTAATGACAAGCCATCCTCCTTAGTATGGTTTTGTCTATGTTGGCCTTCTCCAGCAATTTCTCCAGGTTGACATTGACTCACACTAACCAGGACTCACAGTCGTTGTTGATCTCTTGCTCCAAGGTAGTGAGCTTGATCCTCCTTTGTTGGGTAGCTTGTCGATTCTCACGTATGCTTTGCAGCTCCATGATGGTCTGCTAGTCCTCAAGCTACTTGTTCCTCTACTCCAGATACTTGATGATCCATCATGCCCTCTCCACATTGAGTATCAAGTCTTGGATTTCCATGTCCTTCTCCTGAATGGTCATCCTGAGTCGGGCATTCTCTACCTCTGCCTCATCATCCTGAATGAGGATGACATCGATCTCTTGTACACCTTATGGCCCCTCATCATGCACAGGCTTCTTTCCCTTGTCCAGTACCTATGTTGTTGATACTGGAAGCGAGGCCTCTTCCACCTTGGGTGGAGATAATACTCGCTTTGCTGCTGCAAACAAGTGCCTACTGCCTCTCTCATATGTAACAAAAATTGGCACAGTAGTGGTCTCGTGGTGCTCCTGCTGATGAGAAGGACCACCCATCTCCTACTCTGGCTCTGATAGTACTTGTAAAGTTCTGAAGAAGGCACATGAGATGAAGTCCTCCCAAGAAATGCCCTTCAATCCCAACTGATGATCTACCAAAATCCGGATAAGAGCAAGGTGAAACACACTATTAAGCTTTTGTTGAGGGGTCTTATGCAGCATGAAGGTGTTCATCCTCTCTATGTTCCTGCATATGAAAAATGGGAGGTTCATCATCCTCACCCTAGTAAAGTGCATGAGCAACTGGATGTGATAGGCATATAGTCGAGAGAACCTCCCCTCACAACTGATGTATTTCATGATCAATCTCATGAGTGGAGCATACTCATCTTTCAAGTATCTGAAGGGAAAGACTCTTGTGAGCTGGCTCAAGAATCTGGCCTTGATGTAAGGCTCATAGTGTTGCCTATCCACCTTCTTCTTCTTATGTCACTATTCTCCAACATTTGGTATACCTGTTGCCACTGATATAGCTTCGGGGTGTCAATGTGAAAGTGACCCCGGCCAAGATAGACTGACCTCCATGTAGATGAAGCACAAATAAACGGGCCAACTCATGATGAACTCTAACATTTTCCACCCTTTGACAAAATTCGAAACATGTTAGGTGCTAGAAACATGACATGGAAAGAGGGCATGCTTGTAAATGAGTGAGGGTAGTGGGTTCATCCTTGACATGTTAGCCACTCTTTTGGTGTCTCCTTGGAGCCTGCTCTTCTGAGGATGAGTCACTTTGTGTCTCCATCTCATACTCTGACGATTGTTGTGATGTCATGACTACAATGTGGACTGTGATTACGCTGCCCTTTGATGATGGTGTGAGGCTGGGTGCCTTTGTGATATCTGTCACCAAGGGGAACAATGAAATAGGGAGTATTAGGAAGGGCGTGATGTAATGGGAATAGGGGTTATAGGGAGAAATTTGTTAGGGATATGGGAGTTTGGGGTTTTTGAGAGGGTAGGGTTTGGGGTTTCATGTTGACCAAATAGTGGAGGGATAGGGAAGAGAGTTTGGGTAGTAGTTTTAGGGTAGGGATTTTAGGAAAAATGAGAGAGGGAGGATGGGAAAAATGATAGGTGAGGGGAAAATGATGGGTGGAATGAAACCTTGGCACTAACAACACATTTTGACAACCCTAGCCATCATGGTTCTTGGTGATTTCTTATGGTTGATTTTATTGAATTTGGTTGCATTCAAACATCTCTATAAACACCATATCATTGACAAAATTTGATGAGCAAGGGATGTTATAAGGCCTACCTCTCAATTTGATAGGCTTCACAAAAATTTGGAAGTGATTGGGCACTTGTTTCGGCACTTTGTCTGTGTGCACCACGCACAAAGCCCAGTGTGCCGCGCCTTGGGTATGCACCACGCTTTTGGAAAATTTCAACTACGGGCAGGCGCTATATGTTCCGCACCCTCTGTGTGCGCCGTGCCACTGAGTATGTGCGCCGCGCCCTCTAAAACTACCTCCATCTCACTCAAACGCTCACAATTGCACACTCACACCTTTGTAACATTTCTCCAAGCCTTGTAATAGCACAATGCCTTTGGTTTTGATAAAAACTTGTATATATAGCCTTGGAAGAGATGGGTTTAATTTTTTCTTCCTTGAAAACCCATTTTTCTAATGTTATGTTTTGGCACTTTTTCACTGACTTCAAAACACACTGATTTTCACTTTCCCTTTGAAATTTTAGCTCAAATGATGAAATTTTCGACACTCTTTGCAGGGATTGCACGATAGGACATTTCGCCATGGAAACCATGATTGTATCTGAGGAAATCAACTGGCGACTTTTTTGAAAATTTTGTCATAAATGACACTGTTTGACTTTTCTTCAAAACAAAGTTTTGAAGAAGAGTCGAAGTCTATCCACATGATGTTGAAGCTCTCTGAACCATAACTGTGTAAGGGCATCACTCTGGCCTGCATGGCTTTACTGGACACGTTCAAAGACCAAATTGATGAATCCCTAGACCTAGACATAGAAAGTGAATTTTGTCCTTTAAAGGACTAGACCTTGACTATCATGGACTTTGATGATTATTGACAAAAGACCTGAGCCAGCAGGAGCCAGACATGAGGGGGAATGACTACCATGACCTTCTCCGTTAGATTATGGCATGCCCCTAGTGAAATGAAGCTAGGTGAATGGAGCGGGGCATCTAAAAATGAAATGCATAAAGAGTTTTGATCTCTGACGGAGGACTGACCAGACCGACTCTAACACTACCTACCTGTATTCTCTAATCTAGCATTTTATTTCTCATTTTCTTGTGCAAGGTTTACTTGGACTAGCAAACCCTTTCCTTTTTATCTCTTTTTATTTCTTATAAATTCTAACCTACTCTATCACTTATTTCTCCCTTGGTACAGATTAAATAGTTGAACAAATTTTATCTCTACCTAGCTACTGATTTGCCAAGATTAAACAGTTTGGCAGATCTTTGTTTTCTAACTTGTCAAGAGAAATTGAAATTTCTTCAATCATACTTAGACTGTATGATTTGAACATCTTTTTGGGGTTTTCTTTTTCTTCTTTTTGTTTTCTTTTGTTCCTTTTCTTCTTTTTTCATATACCCTCTTTTCATTTCTTTCTTTTTTGTGAAATGAATTGAATATTGAAATCTATGAAAAACTTGAAACCTACAAATTGTGAAATGCTCAATCACCTTGAGATCCTATAAATTATAGGACCCTAACAATCGTTCTAGCTGGGGATGGAATTTCTCAACTTGAAGTGTCAAAAACACATGACCAGTAGCCTTGAATTCTTCAAATCTACATTGTCTTCAATCTATTTATTTTTTTCTAATTAACTAACCGACTAAAAATATTAAAACTGTGATATTTACAATGGAATGAGGGAATTTATGAATCTCATGAAAAGTAATGTTTCAGCATCCTGCCATTGATAGGACCTCCTGGAAATTCTATTCCATCTAACTCCTTGAGAAAAATGCTTTATTTCCTCTAAAAGCAAAAATGATATATGGGCCTTTCCAAAGATTTTCAAATCTACCATGTTTCCCTTTGCCTTCTCTTCTTGAGTCCCATTTTAATACTTTGTCTCCCATGTTGAAATCATCAAATTTGGTTCTTTTGTCAAAAATCTTCTTTATATTTTCCTAGACAACTTGATTTTTCTTGTATACTCCTCTAGACTGCTGCAATTGGATTGTCTGATATATCCTTCTTTGAATATCATTTGGTTCACTTTGTACCTCCCGAATAATCTTCATAACTGGCACTCCCATGGAAGAAGGGAAAATTGCATATATTCCATAAACCAATTGAAATGAGGACATGCTAATGAATTTCTTTGTAGTCAATTTGTCAGCCCATAATACATAGATCAATTTGTTATGCCATGACTTCTTATTGTCCTCAAGTATCTTCATAATAATGTTTAGCAAACTTTTGTTGGAGGGTTCAGCCAACCCATTACCTTGAGGATAATAAGTTGCTGAATGACCCAAATAAATATGGTACTTATGACATAAATCCACCATCTTTTTTGATTTAAAAGTTGCAGCATTATCAATGATCAGTTTCCTAGGACAACCAAATCTGGAAAGAATATTGGATTTAAGGAATTCTATTATAACATAATCAATAGTAGCTCCTGAAGGAGTGGCTTCTATCCATTTGGTAAGTTAGTCTATGGCAGTTAAGATCCATTTGTGTTGGGCAAAGGATGAAGGATGAATTTCACAAATGAAATCCAATCCCCATTGTTGGAAAGGACTTTCAACAGAGATGGGTTTCAGGGGCAAAGGTAATAATTTTCTCTTCCCTTCAAATATTTGGCATTTGTGGCAAGTAGTTACCATCTTATGGACGTATGGGAATAGTGTAGGCCAATAATAACTAGCTCTAAGGATTTTAGTAGCAGTTGTTTTCCAATAAATATGGCCTCCACAGTCACATTCATGGAATTCCTGCATAACTTTGTCAGCATCATCCTTTAACAAACATCTAAGTATGAAACCTCCAACATCTTTCCAATATAATATACCATCAACAATACAAAATTTGGTTGTTTATCAATTTAAGAAAACTAGCTTTTGTTTTGGATAATCCAGGAGGAGCATTTAAATTGAAAAGAACATATAAAAGGTCTGCATACTATGAATAATTTAGATATGCCTCATCGATTGGTGGAGTCACCAGTTCCTCAAGATCTTCCAAAGAAAACACCATGTTGATGTCTAATGCATTGAAATTCGATTAAGCCATCAATTTGGCTAATCCTTGTCCTTTAATCAAAAATGGTGGGCTTGATTTCTATATCATATTCCAATATCACAGCTATCCATTTGCCTCTCTTCCCATCTGGTCCATTTTGAGTGAGAATACCTTTGACCACTATATTAGGCACATAAGCAATGATATGAGAATGTAAAACGTAATCCTTGAAATCTTTTATTGCTTTAACTAGAGTAAATGCTTGTTTTTCTATGATATTGTACTTCAGGGAAGCATCTCTCAGAGCTTTTCTAAATAATGTTATTAGTTGTTCATGTCCTTCTTTATTTTTTTGTAATAACACAACAGAAATAGTATGTTCAAATGAAAAAGAAAAAATAATGAAGTCTTTAGTGACATTTGGGCTAATTAAAACTAATTCTTTTGTTAATGCATGTTTGACTAGATCAAAAGATTGTTTGCCTTCACTATTCCATTTGATTTTTGTGTCTTTCTTGAGCATATTTGTTATATTCCTGAGTAGTTCAAAAACATTTGGTATGAATCTTCTTAAAAAATGATCTTTCAGGTTTTTTTCATGTTTCTAGGATGATTGATGTTCAATATGCCTTCAATCTTGATGGAATCAATTCTAATTCCATCTTTGGAGATGATATGGCCTAACAAATTTCCTTCTTCAAGACCAAACAATGCTTTCTTAGGATTGAGTGAAATACCAAACTTTCTGCATTTTTCAAATACTTTTCCCAGCATCCCATCTACCCAATCATCTTTGTTCTTTCCATTAAGCAATCAATGGGTTGGACCGTTAGCCAACGGAACCGCTCTAATTCAAACCAACCCAACGACATCATTCCAAAGTCATAAAACCACCAGTTCATGTCAATTTCAAATTTTAATTTCTATCTTCACATGCAGGCGTCTGCTTATTCATCCATACACAAAGAGCATGTAGTGTTGGCCGGATAAATCGATCTTGTGGACAAGATCGATCTCCCTAGTATCAAAAGATACTCTAGCAACAAATAGACAAACAAATATATCTTTCTCTAGATGTATGCGATTTATGAATAAATACTATAGAGGTGTTAAGACCCTACCTTAGATCCAACGCTTGTTCATAGTAGACATCTTCCAATTCTTCGAAAGGGTTACCCTTGAGAACCTACAATCACAAACAAGCAAACATCAAATAGAACCTACATAGCAAATATCATAAATCATGTCTATTATGGTGATCAAGGAATCCATAAAATAAACCATAAATCAACAGCTTATTGAGAAAAACAAACTTATTTGTATTAAATTTGAAGTAGAAGAACCTTACAACCTTTTCCGCCTTGATGTTGAACAAGCTCTTCCTGGGGTGTGAAATGGGAGTTTCCTTTACTTTGACAATCCTTGCACTCTTCCAAATGAGATCATAGAGGTACGTAATCTCTCCTCATAAAAACTCAACTAAGAAGACTAAGTTCCAGCAGCATTTCACCTCAAAAATATTCAACTTTCAACCTCCCAAGTAACCAGCCTATTGCTTCATTTTATAGTGCAGTGAAGGAGGTTACAAGTCCACCCATGAAGGGATAAAATCCTCCTTCAAAGGGATAAGCTCCTCAGATCAAGGGGTTAGCTCCTTAAGGTATGGGATGCATGAACCCTAAGAGAGTGAACTAGCCACCTCAAGATTCCTTCCAGAAGCTTCTAGAAATGACTGAAAGTGAGTTTTTAGAATATACTCGCACCTTTTTAACTTTTACAGGAGTCCACACCCATAACACAGAGACATAGAAGTCAGGTGTGCATGAGACATGACCATTAGGTGCGGGACTGCAGGTAATGTAAAGAGAAAGTGAAGAACTAGAGTTGTAGAGACTTTTGAGGGCTTTCTCTTATTTTCAAGGCTTGATATGAGGAACTAAGGCTTAAGGCTTGCAAAGGAGGAAAATATGAGTGGTAATGGACTCACACAGATTGTAGAATGTCAAGGTGACAATTTTGAGTGCAACAGATTTCCCCCTAAAGTGCGAAGTCTGTAATAGATGAAGATAGAGTCTGACATTTATGAAGAGTGAAGTACTTTATCATTTCAAGGATCATCCTGTGGACACCCCATTCAGAACTTTTAAAAACATTCAATGCAAATATATATATGTAGACATATCATCGCTGAGGTAGGCATTCCCGTACTTAGATCAAAACTGACTAAATTGTTCTGATACAAGAATTATTTTGTAATACATCAAGAATATAGACATATGTAGACACAGTATGGGTGCAGCCATCTGTTTATGAATAGCCCACTATAATGAATAACAAAATTCCTCGCAGCCTGGATGGTAGAAACTAGATCCAGGGTCTTGATTTCTGCTTCTCGAACAAGTACGATTCTATCCATGTGAATGAATGTGTCGAAGTCGAACATGGTAGAAACCACTTGATTGCTAGTCAATGATGTGAACTATTAACAAGTGTGAGAGAAACCATTAGTAATGTCAATGGATCTCAAAGTACTCAGTACAATCCATGAAATGTGAATAAATGAGTTGAAGTCAAACCTATCATAGAATCCTTTGATTGGAGGTCAATGATGCAACCTTTCATCTAAGGCGAGAAATCTACCATTAGGGCATGCAAATTTCAAGGTAATAACGATTTATAGATCAACTTTATAGATAATGAGTTGATGTCGATAGAAAGTGATCCGTCATAGGCAAGCTCACAACATGAAATCATAGATCAAGTTTTGAAGAAATATATTGGCAAGGACTGACTCAGGGATGGTCAAAATTGATGACATATATTTTACAAATGAATGGTTTGTTTGAACTGATCTCTTGAACACATAACAACACTGCAGATGGCTTGGTGACAATTGATCCAAAGCTAATACCCAGAAACTGGCTGAATATTTTCAATATGGTTTGATTAACTGTTAGGCAAAGGATTTCCCAACCCAGGTGAACAAAAAGTGTCGTGTTCAAAAGTGATTAATGGCTTTTCCAAAAACAAAGTGCAACAAACAGGTTCATTTTTCTCTCTTTTCCCCCACCATTTCTGGCAAGCACCTCTTTATTTTTGACAAGCTTGAGGAGGATAACATTTGCTTGTTTATAAGCTCATCCTTTAAATGAGTCCAACTTAGTTTAAAATTCAAACCCTAAGAAGGAGTGGTTCGTTCTTGTTTAAAATTGAACAGGTCATTTACTGTTAAATTTTAACGAGTCCAGTATAGGAAAACTCGGTGTTTTTCAATTTTAGGGAGTCAGAAGAAAAACTTAAGAAAACTCCATGGGGGTCATTTTTCGTAAATTTGTGTCCCTCGAGCTCAAAAAAGTATAAAATAATACTCGAGAGAACTGCTTGACAATTACAATCAAGGAGTACTTTTCATAATTGGTGGCCACGATCCGAAAAAGCAAAAAAGTGATCGAAGACACATCGTTTTATAACCAATATCGAACTTGAAATGAGACAAAAGTCCGGTGATCGTTTCATGTTTTATACGGTTAGAAAAGAGCTGTAAGTGGACCGCCCTTTTAATTCCATTTAATGAGCTTAAAAAGGGAAAAACTTGGCAATCTTTTCATATTTTACGAGTCAAAAAAGTGCTTAAAGAGGACTCCAATGTTTCACTTTTTAGTAAATTTTGAAAGAGTCTGAAAAAGTGATAAAAGTATGCTCTTTGTTGAAAAATGATCAATTTTCCCGAAAAACCCAATATTTTACACAAAAACTCAAAACATTACTCATACCTATTTAAAATAAATAAAAATGTATTCAAAAAATTACCTTTTTAAAGTGAAAAATAAATAAATTAAAAATTCATTTATTCGAAAAAACTTATAAAAAGGGTTTTTCTAACTTCATTTTTACCATTTGATTTCAGAGTGAGAAGTGAGAGCTTTTGGGTAAGAAAGTTCCTGTGAAGATTCTGGAAAATCCATCTGTTGGAATTGAAAACCATCAGCTCCAGGTAATCCACATCCTCCTTATCTTGCATTTCATCTGTTTACATTTCATTTTTAGGATTTAAATTTGATTTTTAGAGGAGAAAATGATTTAGAAAATCGCCCACGGGGTCCACAGGTGCATCATGTGGCCCCTGCAGACACCGACTTTTTTCTACAAAGAAAAAAGTCATGGGTCCGCACCTATTGCTTACAATGTGTGTGGACCTACACACTGTTTCTAAGCAATAGGTATGGACCTCGCGAAATGGATTTTAAAATTTTAATTTTCTCCATTTTTTGCCCAAAATTTTTCGAACTAAATTGTTCTAATATGTATTTTCACATTATAGGACACTAAAAGTTCTTATTTGACGAGAACGCGAGCATGAGGATGTGGATCTTGCACAATAAATCATTCACCCACAATACAGGCATTGAGGGTATGCAGACTGTTTAAGTTCTGGGCCATACCAGGCATGAGGGCTCAAGTACACCTCTTGCAATAGCTGGTAGACAGATGGAACATACAGGACTAGTGTTTCATGATTGGTGGCCACCAGCTTGAAATCGAGCTAGAATACATATATTTTTTGACTGGTTTTCCCAAGAGAGGTGAACGATTATCTCTTTTTGGGACTAGGCTAGGTGGCTAGTCTGTCACTAGTCTCTGATTGGAGTTTTGCAATGATCAAACAAAGGACAAACAGATTGATATTAAAAGTATCGACTATCCTGAACTTAAGGTTATTACATTCAATGTTACCACACTATGCGAGAGTGCAGCATTGCATGTAGCTACTGGATCCCAGATGCAGATGGCTGTAGACTGTTATCGAGGCACCATATTCAACTGGTGCGAGCCTGTGTTAGCAAATGTGAAAGGCCAACTAACCAGAGCAAAGAATGGACAGTTGAAAAACTTTGGATATGGTTTTATCATTTTCAACTTTTCTCTAGAGAGGATCCCCATGTTAGCCCCATAGCATATTCCTGTTGATGTTGGTCTTCCTTGAGAGCCTAGGATAATGTGTTGGACGGCTTTGATGGCCCATCATCCTGATGAGGCCTCGGAGGTTGTTTGATTTCTGTCTGAGTATTTTCATTGGTTGAACAACCAACTTTTTGTGATTCAGGCTTTTCCATATGCTGGGATGGATTATCACGGTGACCCATACATGACTCTTCCACCAAGAGAGCAATGGGATGATTCAGGTAAAAATCATTTTCAACATTTTCTAAGTTCTAATTAATTTTTATTTTTATTTTTTAAATCATCCAAAACTAAAAATTAAAAGTTTTAAATGCATATGTGGGTCCACGACGACCGGCTGCTCTCCAGCCTTATGAGAGGAGACACCCAACTGCAACAGTACCAGCCCCACAGGATCAATCAGTAGAGATCCTGACCGACTTGGAGAATCATCTAGAGCACTTGACAGCAGATATTCCAGAGATGGGCATAGATGATATTCCACTTAGGTTACAAAGATATGTGATTGGGGTCCCAAGAACTTTTAGGAGGTTCCTATGTAGGGTGGCCCAAGCAGTGGTTTCTTATCATGATCATCACCAGGGATAGGATGATCGATTTTGTAGACTCACATGACATTTTTGTCCTTTTTGTATTATCATTTTTTCCAATCATAAGGTGTTTTTCAACCTATGATCGTATATATCATTATTACTAGGTATCTCGTGTAACGTGTTATTGAATGTTTTTAAATTTATTGTTTTGATTATTGCAAATGTCTATTTATCATATGAGAAGCAAATGCATCTGATAATGTATTTAAATGTATTGGAATATGTTGATAATTATTGTAATCAAATTCACGTTCCAAGAGACGAACTCTCAAAAATAATCTTAATAACACTGGATTTCTAATGGCATAAACCCTGTTAAGCTGTAATACAACGAGTTCAGAATCCAACCTAACAATCAAACTCCGAATCCCAAATGAAATGGATTCATATAATAACTCAATCACTACACTATACTCTACAATGTTATTCGTTGTTTGACCAAGTCTTACCCCATGCATATATACTAACTCATCAGAGGGTGAATAGATAACCCAAGCTGTGGAGAAATGTTTTGTGTGTTACGACAAGCACCATCAGCAAAACCAATGTATGCTTGAAGAGACATCGACATCTACAATATGAAGAGTAAAATCAAGATAAGAAAGAATAACGATAAGAGCACTCTCTAAAATAGGCACACTTTTCTAATCTAAAACACACCAGCTATAAAGAAACTAATCTAACAAAAATCTCCACACCAAAATTTAAGCATAATATCTCTTCAGATAAAGTCCATTTCTGGGTTTACCTAAAGAGACACCGTCAAAATCTATTAATTCATAAGCCCCTTTTGCCAGCTTTCGCTTAACAATGTAAGGACCATGCCACATATGTATAAATTTTCCAGCTCCTAGCTTATCGTTTGCTTGATCATATAGTAAAGCTAGGTCTCCTTTTTAAAAATTACGACGTGTAACATTTCTGTCGTACTCTGAGCTTTCACTCTTTTCGCATGAGTATTGTTTGCTAATGCAGCAGTGTATCAATTCTCATCTAGCTGAGCTAAGTACAATTTTTTTTTCTACTCTTCAGAAGTAGCTGGGAGTAATTCTATGGCTAATTGTAATGACAGAATTTCACATTCAATAGGTAGCACTGCTTCCAAACCGTAGACCAGTTGAAAAGGAGTGAAACCCGTTGATGTTTTTACTGAGGTCCGATATTCCCAAAGTGCTGAAAATAGCATGGTATGCCAATTCTACTTATGAATACTAATGATTCATTGGATCATAGTGACTAAAACTTTATTGATAGCTTCAACCAGACCATTAGCCTGTGGGTAATATGGAGTAGAATTACCGTGGCGCAGGCCAAGCTGATCTGTCAGTTCAGTCATCATGATATTTCGAAAGTGATTTCCATGATCAGTAATAATAGCTTGAGGAACATCGAATCTATCAATTATATGATTGAGTACAAAAGTTGCAGCAGTTTTACCCTCTGCCGAAAATGTAGGCATCACCTCGGCCCACTTAGTAAAATAATCTACCACTAGGATAATATACGCATGCCCCCCAGCCGAGTGAGGTTACATGTAATAAAGTCAATACCCCACTTTGCGAAATCACCAACAACAATTATAGGGTGGAGTGGAGTGGGTGGAGCACGCATCTTACGATAAAAAATTTGACAATTGTGGCATTTCAAGACTACATAGATACAATCTTTGAATAAGGATGGACAAAAATAACCAGCGCGCAATGTCTTTTGGGTTGTAGCATACCCAGACATATGACCGCCACATGCTCCAGAGTGACAGTCATTCAAAACCTTTTCAACTTCTTCATGAGTTAGACAACGTCGGAAAATAGAATCTGCCCCACGTTGATAGAGTGTGTCACCAATAATATTGTATTGTTGGGATTGGAAACGTATTTTACATCATTGAGATCATGAGATTTCAAGTCGAAAAGATTGGGTTTGGAGATAAACAATAATATCTCCATACCAAGGGTTAAGAGTACTGATAAGAAACAAGGATTCATCCACAATGGGCTGCTCCACCATAGTTTCAGTATCAGTATGCGGGAAATCACACATCAGTTCAGCAAAAACCAAAGATTTCTTTCCCTTGGATTTTTCAAATTCTAAGTCAAATTCCTAAAAGATAACTATCCATTTGGAATACTTGCCCCCTAGCAATTGTTTGGTCAAGATATACATCATAGGGTTATAGTCAGAAACTATCATGTTTTTGCGTAATAAGATGTAGTGATGAAATCTTTGGACAGCTTGAACAGCTACCAAGGCCAATTTCTCCACATGCGAATATTTAAGCTCAGTCAAATGCAGAGTGTGACTAAGAGAGTAAATCACATGTTCATTGTTGAATTCAGCTTCCTAAACTAAAACCATCCCAATGGTGGAATGAGAAGCAGCGAGGTACAAAAAGTAATCCTGGTTGTAGTTCGGAGGATGCAGTAAGTGCATCAAAAGATTATCAGTGATCTTATCCCAAAAGAATGGAGTATTCTGTTTCAACAACCTGGTAAAACCTTTCATTATCTCGGTGTAGTTAGGAATGAAACGATGTAAAATGTTTGATTTCCCTTGCAAACTTTGGAGTTGGCAAAGAGTCTAAGGAGGAGGTAATTTGACGATAGCTTCAACCTTTGAGGGATTGACACAAATGTCAGCTTTTGAAATGAAAAATCCCAGTAAGTGACCCGTTCCTATGCAGAATACACATTTGTGTGGATTCCACCTAATTCGATATTGCCTACATCTCATAGTGATAGCTCGTAAACGAGTGAGATGATCAGCTCTACGTAATGAATGGGCAGGTAAATCATTGAGATAAGGCTGCACAATGTGCTTAATGTCATGAAATGCGTAAGAAATAGCCCTCTGAAAAGTTGCTCCAGCATTCTTCAATCCAAAGGGTAATTTTCAATAAGCAAATATCCCCCATGGACAAATGAAAGTTGTTTTAGGTTGATCAACAAGGAGTATGTTGATTTGATTGTAACCGGAGAAACCATACATAAAGGAGAACATTTCACTACCGGCACAGTCATCAATAATTTGATCGATATAAGCGGGTGGGTAATTGTCTTTAGGATAAGCTCGATTAATATCCCTATAGTCGATACATATTCTTATCGTTTCTTGTTTTCTATTAACAAGAACAATATTTCATACCCAATCTATTAAAGGAATTCGATAAATGAAACCTGCATGAAGTAATTTCTCAACTTCTGCTTTGATAGTAGTAGCTTTTCTTGGATGTATCTGATGCAAGCATTACCAAACAAGTTTAGCATCCGAGTATGTTTTAATTTCATGGACAACAATTGATGGATCGATTCCTGGCATTTCTTCATATGACTAGGCAATTATGTCACAGAATTCTTGAAATAGGGCTTTATAAATTTGGATTTAATTGTCCGTACAGGAATCACCTATATGAATGTTTTCAATAATTCTGGGTTTAACTAAAATATCAATACAAACTGTTCAAGAGATATTTCCCAAATTTAACTCAAAATCAAAATGTTGCAATGGATTCCGTGGTTCTTTGACATAGTCAGTAGTAAAAATAGATGAAAAATCATTTTCAAAATGATCAATCATAGGTAAAAACGAAGATTGATGATGAAGATCTTCCCATGGTAAATCATCAAAAGACAAAAGTTCACAAATATGTTCATCAGTATGAACAGGATCAGAAAGTGTTGTTGTAGCTGAGGTTGACATCGAAAGTGATTCCTCATGGACCACATTCATTGGATCATTTTCGGTTGAACAAGAATCAGAAAACGATTGTACATCTTGATATGTAATTTCAAAGGGACTCAAAGGCATCGCACCACCAAATGAATCCACCTCAGAATCAGAAGGTATGATCCAAGGATCATCAAAAGCAATAGTGCTCGATGAAGTCATATGAATAGTTGCAATAGAAGGTGATACATTAGGAGGAGGGAAGGAAAACGTTCCTAGTAAACCAGAATCTTTAATCAAACCTACTCGAACATCCTTGTAAGGGATAGTTGTTTTACTGACGTGCTCAATACTATCTGAAGAGGTTGGGTCGGATGAGAAATAAGTCAGCTGGTCTATCATAACAATATTTTCATTATGAGGAAACTTAATAAGCCGAAAGACCGATGAAACAATAGCAGTCATAGCATAAGACCAATTACGACCCAGGAGAAGGTTGTAATCTAGAGGGGCATAAACCACTTCCACATTTAGATTTATGGTTTTTCCTTCAACCCCTATAGGTAAATCCTACAAAATACCAAAAGGATGGAACCTTTGACCATCAAAAGCCTTTAGAATCGTCAGAGACTAATTGAGTGTGGGAGAATCAAGCGATCTCCAACACTGGATCGACATAATACATATAGAAGCTCTTTTATAAATCACAGTCCGAAAGCAAGGTCTGTTTTTTACTAACAATGGAATCTGGAAAGCCATTTGATGAGGTAGGAAGGGTGTATTATTCTCTAAATCTAAGATTATTAGGTTCAAATCCTGAATATCAACAGCTACTATAGCAGACAATAGTAATTTTCGCTGTGCTGGGCATGATTGCAGCACTTCCGAAGCCGACATTACTGAAGGGGAAATAGGTAAGTCTTCAACAATGTTATAATTCTGAGCAGCTCTCGCATGTGGATTGAAAGCTAATTTCTGAACTATACCTTTAGCAGGTGGTTTGATTACTAATTCAGGGTTAGGTTTCTCGATCTGTAGTGGAGCAAAACTAGGAGGAGTTGTAATTGATGTGTTTGAATTAGAAGATTCTGCTTCTTTACCACCAACAGGATTTTTACTACCATAATCTTGTGATCGCGTCACAATCCTGACATGAGACATCATCATAATGGGTTATTCTGAGGCATTCGAGGAAGAACCAATCATCTTACTATTTTTATTTGGAAAAGGATCCTTCAAGACAGTAGGCATTTGAAAACCTTTAACGATTTTCGAAACCTTTGCTCGATGTGGGTAGTCTTTGGTAAAATGATCCTCATCACAAATGAAACAAGGATAGTGAGGTTTACGTTTTTCATCAGTAGATTCATTTTTATCTGTTTTCTCTTTTGAGTTTTATTTGTTTTTCTTCTTCCCCTTCTTTTTACCACCGGATTTTGATTTGGTCATAGACGATTCTACGACGTGGATGTCGGCAGAAATTTCAGCGAAAGAATATCCTTTCGAGGAATCGGGTAAAGTTATTATAGGAGAAGAATTATTTGAAGACTTCTTCTTGCTTTTAGTACTAACTGAACCAATCATACCGTTGACGACATGAGACCCTGAAGGAGTTATAGTTATTTCACTGTGTTTTGGAAGATCACGGATTTTTTCATGTAAAGTACCTGACTGCGTATAGACGAGGTCAAGGTACTGAGCCTGAGAAATAACTTGCTCTTCAATGATAACTCCTACCTTAGCTACATTTTACGTGATTTTAGGTAATAATGATTTAACGAACCATTCTTCTAAAATTTGATCCAGAATGAAAACTCTCACTAAACGTCTTCTACGTTGCCATTAATGAATATGATCAGAAATATATGTGGATGTGGATTGTTTTAGTGAAGTTAACAGTTCTGTGCCATTGTCGTATCTGGCAGGGAACTGAAAATGTGTTAAGAAAGAAGTGGATAACTGGCTGAAATTATAAAAAGAGCCTCGTGACAACTCAATGTACCATTTGGCAGCAAGACCAATAAGAGTTCGTTGAAAAATATGTAATCAAATTGAATCAGCAATGATTGAATTAGATGCACACCAGCGGTGATAATTCATAACATGATTTGACGGATCCTCTCCTGACTTACCCTAAAATTTTGGGATATCACTGGGAAACTTATTAGGCATTGGCGGCCAATACAAAAGATAGTAAACCAGATCGTTCATAAGGTGCGACAAATCAGGTAAATCCAAAGTTGCAATAAATGGTAACTGACGGTTAGGGTCACTAAAACATTAAGTAACAAGACTAGCCCCAGGAGGAGGATATCTAAGATAACCTAGAATTGGATATGCATTAGGAATGTTATAACCTCCTGGGAAACCAGGATTAACTAGACCAAACTGGGGTTGTTGAGGTTGTTGATAAGTATAGCCAGGGTACAGTTGATACTAATAAACTGGGTTTTGTACAGTAAGACCGAATTGATACTATCCCTGGTATGGTTGATAAGTGAATTTTGGTTGACTTGTGACAACCGTACTTAGACCAGCTTGTCTTGCAGGCATCTAGACCGAAGTTTTAACTGTAGGTCCTGACTGTGGCACATAAACTTGAGGAGTTTGTACTGATGCAGGGATAGTAGAAACTGGAGCTACAAATACTCCAAAAATAGGTGTGGTAGGTTGAACATAAGTTGTAGCAGTTGCAGCAGGAGTTTGAGGCAGAGTCTGAGGTGAGCTAGTTCTAGGCTGCTGAACTGAACCAGGTGCAAAGGTTTGAGCAGTAGGTTGGACAGGTTGCTGGGTTGGACCAGAAACCAAATGTTTTCCAGGTTGACTTGATAACTGAACATTAGGTTACATATTCTATTGAGTTTGAGATGGATCCCACAACATATTCATTACGGGGTATGGACCCATAGAAGGTTGTGCATATGGAGGACCATAACCTGGTTGAATGTAGGGCTGATAATTAAGCGGTACATTTCCAGCTCCTTTTATAAATGATTTACCAGAAGGTGGTTGGAAACCTTGAGTTGGGTATTGACCTTGAGGTTGATAACCCTAAGGCATGTAGTGAAACTGGGGTTGACCTTGAGGTATGTACTGAGTTTGGGGTTGACCTTGAGGTATGTACTGTCTCGAAGGTATGTACTATCCTTGAGGTTGCTCCCTAGGCAGTAATTGCCTACCCTGAGATTGCCCCCTAGGTGGTAACTAACTACCTTAGGGCTGCCCCCCAGGCGATAACTAACTACCCTGGGGTTTCCCCCCAGGAAGTAACTGACTACCTTGAGGTTGAGGATTTGGAATATTACCAAACATCATAAGGATTTATTCTGCGTTCAACGCTTGACTTCCATTATTACCAGTTGATAACTCATTTTCAATTGGTTGAGGAGATGCTCCTGAAAAAGCACCAATGAGTTACTGGTACCCCAAAGGAACAGAAGGACCGCCACATAAAAATGTTTCCGGTGTTTGGGAAAACATAGATGACTATCTTGACATAATCGATGGAGGATAATAACCTCTTGGTGTAGGATGAAAAGGAATTCAAGGTGATGAAAAACTAAGACCTTGGTTTTCAAACAAAATTGTCAATGATACGTACTAGGCGTCACTCCTAAAAATACTGTAGAATATTGATTCATGCTCCCTAAGATTTAAAGTTGGTTGATTTTCGGGAAATATTACGTCTTCATCTGGACTGACAAGTTCTTCAATAGAAATGAGGCGAGAAGAAGGTTTTGAGTAATGATATTTCCTACACTGGGTGAACCAGGACCACTAGAAGTTGGAGAAGCAAATCCTGAAGTTGGAGTAGCAACAGGTTTGGTTTTAGGCTTAGAAATTTCAGGTTCTTCAGCGAATTCACTGGAAGGAGAAATACTACCAGTAACTTTGAAAAATGAAATTGGCTCTTGAATATACTCTGTTGCTTGTATTCGATAATCAGGATGACTAATTAAAGACGACTCTCCGGCTTCTGGTGATCCAACTCTACTGTCACTAGGAGATACAAGAGCTTGTAGCCCTTCAAGCTGAATTGGTGTGTACTCAGGAGGTTTCCCCTAAAGTCTACGAGATTGTCTCAGTAATTCAACCACAATTAATATTTAATTAATCACACACAAACAAAGAAAATTTCAATAAAATCACCTAAAGTCTCTAAAGAAACAAACACTTGAATCACACGCCTAAAATATATAAGAGTTCAAACCACACATAAACAGTAACTTCCCGTACTAAAAACACTAGTTGGTGATGAAATCCAACGTCGTAGAATTTTAATACAGAAAGGGCGGTTGGAACAGTTACCCCGACAACCTGCTTAATGAAACAGACTAGCACAAATTTCTTCACAAAAACATCTCGAGTGAAGAGAACCCCCTAGATATTCCAAGTGAGACTAGTCGACGTCTGCTCCAGGTACAATGATACCCATCCTTCACCATCACCTTAGGAAATAATCTTAAGTTTATGGACACTAAGGTTACCAATAGCAACAAATACAACTGGGGGAACAGTCTATGATCTGATCTACGCGCAAGGGCAGAGTAACAAAGCTCAATCCCCTTGAAGGCTCCTCGACATGATCAATCCTAGGTTTACCAACAAGTGACCCCAGGCTCCTCGACAATGGTTAATCCAAGGTTTACCGTTTATAATATGCACAAATCTTCTATCTTTCCCAATGAAATAAACTTGATTGTCTCAAAGGTTCGGACATGATCTCGTGATTGAATACTTTAAGAAAAGCTTCCCAGAATGTATCAATTACAATTGGATTTATTTCCTACCGCAAGATGTAGCTACTTGTTTATTTTAACTATCTTAGAGATTTAATTACTCCCTACTCCAAGATACTAGCCTAAGCTATATTGGTGATAAGAGCCCTAGAAATAAAAAAGATTACTAGATCAATTTTAATTAAATGTTATTTTTATGGGTTGTTCTTTAAGTCAATAGGTACAGAAATGAAACTTTGATGGTGTGAAGGCTCAACTCCAAAAACACTAAAAAGATGCACCTAAAATGATAAGCAATTCGTTTTTCTTTCAATGAAATTCTAGCTAAAATAAAGAGTTTGAGAATGCAATTCTTTAAGAAACAATTCTTTCTTTCAACATGGAAATAAAAAGAATTGTTTTTTGTCTTTTTTCAATAAGAACTCAAAACGAGACTACTAATTAATGCTCACAAAAAAACCCCTTTCTCTTTTCAAAACTTGAAACTACAAAAAACAATTTGCTTCAAAAGAGATCTACAAGTTCTAGAAAACACTCAAAACTACAAAAACTAATCGTGAGATCTAAAAACTTTTAAAAACCTAAATTGAATAAAAAGCTTAAATTCTTTTTGAGTACGTTTTACTTAGTTGTTTAGTAAACTAAGGATTCATTTGTTCAGAATAACAAATCAACCAAAAAAATCCAGATATGTTTTCTTTTTTTAAAAATGAAATTCAAAACTTATAACAAAGCTTGTTCAAAGATTTGCAAGGAGAAAACTAAATTTATTTCTCTCAAAGGACAGATTTCACAGCCAAGTTAGACTCATAAAGAAGACAAAAAGACACTAGGGCTATCTAATGTTTCTCAAGCTTCTAATCTTTGATTCACTACAGAGACCAAGTGAAAACCACTCCAGGCATGCAAAACTTCTAGAAAATAATCTAAAACAAAAACACCATTGGAACTCACTCACAAGAAATTTTGACAGGAAGGATGCAGATCTGGGCAGATGGTAAAAACCCTAAATGAAACCTAAAATTAATTGGAAGAAAATATTTTAGGTTTTTCAAAACATTTTTCAAGGTCCACAGGCTTCCAGAAGAACCAGGTGTGGTCCCGCTTTGTTCACTAAAGGAAACGTGCAGATATGCCCACACTGTCTGTAAAGAGAAAGTGTGGTCCCCTGAAAACTTTGAAAAAAACAAAAAGAATCCAGATGCTAAAAGCTACCCAAGCCAACATACATCAATCAAAAACTAGAAACGAAAACAAGTTTCTCAAATCAAATACAAAGAGAAACCAAAAAACCTTCCCTAGTGGAGTCACCAATTTGTTGGCCAGATAAATCGATCTTGTGGACAAGACCGATGTCCCTAGTATCAGAAGATAGTCTAGAAACAAACAGAAAAACAAATCTATCTTTCTCTAGACATATGCGATTTATGAATAAATACTATAGAGGTGTTAAGACCCTACCTGAGATCCAACGTTTGTTCATAGTAGCCATCTTCCAATTCTTCGAAAGAGTTACCCTTGAAAACCTGCAATCACAATCAAGCAAACATCAAATAGCACCTGCATAGCAAATATCATAAATCATGTCTATTATGGTGATCAAGGAATCCATAAAATAAACCATAAATCAATAGCCTATTGAGAAAAACAAACTTATTTGTATTAACTTTGAAGTAGAATAACCTTACAACCTTTTCAGCCTTGATGTTGAACAAGATCTCCCTGAGTCCGAAACAAGAGTGCCCTTTACTTTGACAAGCCTTGCACTCTTCCAAATGAGATCATAGAGGTATGTAATCTCTCCTCATAAAAACTCAACTAAGAAGACTAAGTTCCAGCAACTTTTCACCTCAAAAATATTCAGCTTTCAACCTCCCAAGTAAGCAGCCCAATGCTTCGTTTTATAGTGCAAGGAAGGAGGTTACAGGTCCACCCATGAAGGGATAAAATCATCCTTCAAAGGGATAAGCTCCTCACATCAAGGGGTTAGCTCCATAAGGTACTGGATGCATGAACCTTAAGAGAGCGAACTTTCCACCTCAAGATTCCTTCCAGAAGCTTCTAGAAATGACTGAAAGTGATTTTTTAGAATATACTTGTGCCTTTTTAACTTTTATAGGGGTCTGCACCCATAACATAGAGACAAAGTGGCCAGGTGCGCAGGAGACATGACCATTAGGTGCGGGAATGTAGGTAATGTAAAGAGAAAGTGCAGAACCAGAGTTTTAGAGACTTTTGAGGGCTTTCTCTTATTTTCAAGGCTTGATATGAGGAAATGAGGCTTAAGAATTGCAAAGGAGGAAAATATGAGTGGTAATGGACTCACAAAGAATGCAGAATGTCAAGGTGAAAATTTCGAGTGCAACATGCATTGCAGGCAAAGAACAACAATACTGTGTAGGATAACTTATTTTCCTGCAATAGTCACAATTTCCCATTCTTGAATCCCACTTATGATTAATCCATTTTTATTTCCCCTCACTCAATTCCCTTTTCTTCCCATCCCCTTTCTGTTTCAAATTCAAGACAAGACTTCTTACAAAGATCAATTTCAGAGAAGATAGCCATGGCACTGAAGAAGAAGGAACAAGAAGTCTTTAATCCAATGGTGCACCCACCATTGGATCTAGATCACCTACCATTGGTTGATAGAGATTTTAAAATACATGAAACACTATCATAATTTGATTTGTTTGACATATATAGCTGGTGCCAGGACAAATTTGTAGAGGAAATGGATGACATAGGCCTCTGGGACACTAATATGCCCTTTTATATTTTCCTAAGACACATAGTTGCCCAGAACTGATAAGGAATTGTCATTCATGTTACAAACCATATCAAAGGGAAGTGATGGCACCAATAGGACATATTTTGTTTACAATTGATGCCAAGTCCATCATGCATATGATGCAGGCCCCGGTTATTGAAGGACCTACTACCTTTTATCATGAGGTCCTCTCTGAAATGTATCAAAAGATTTATTTTTCTATGAGAGCGAGAACATTAGAAATTTTCATGACTGAGAACACAACTTGCCAAGTAAGAATCCTCCTTAATCCTCCTCTATTTTCCCTGATAGAACTAGAGACGTTGTAACTGTTCTTTCCTATTTACTTGGCTATTATTCAGATCAATGCATGGATGAAGCTATCATAGCTTTCCTATCTATCCTCTCAAATGAATCCAAGCCCTATGTCCTTTTTAACTTCAACCAATTTTTAGCAGATGCCATCCATGAGCAGCTTGTCAATTTCTTCACAAATGAAGTGTTTCATTATTCCTAAGTGTTGGTATATATGTTTGTGTATTTTTAGGCAGATAGGTTTCAGTTTTCAGTGAGAAAAATGAATGAGGAAGGTGAACCCCAATTAGTGATATTATGGACAACATTGGTGATGAAAGAACCAAAACATTTTAGCTACAAGACATTTGTGGAGATGTTTGTTCACCCAGCAATGAGCCGCCTTAGTGGAATTGTAGAATCTAGAATTAGTGAATAAATAAGGATAATTATGCAGCTGTTAGACCAAGCTAGTACAGGTGATTGGTACTTGTACCAAAATTAAACTTAAATAAGAGTGTATGGCTATGAGCTGACCCATACAAGTTGCCAAATTTCCTCCCCATGAGGATCTTTGCACTGGAATACATTAGACAAATGATTAATGCAGATGAAATGCATTTTGTATCAACTAAGAAAAGTCCCAATTCAAGATCAAATCTCATATTGGTCCCTTAATTTGTAACAGAAAAGAAATAGGGGAGAAGGCAGATAAAATATTGAAAGAAATGAAATTTACCCATAGCTTCACATGGCATTATGATCCATTGGGTATCATTTCCAAAAATAGGGTAGAAAACACATCAACAACCTATATCCACACTCAAAGGCCTAAGATTGAAAAATACATGAACCAGATTGAGTGAATGCCTGATACATTGCAAGAGGCCGAGGAACAAGTGATCTCTTCTTCCTGCATACAAACTCCAAGACAACAGGAAAAGAAGACCATAGAAGATAGAACGAAAAAGGAAAATAACAAGAGCATGGAATAATAGGGAAAGGGAACAGAGAAGATCAATCTTGAGAAACTGATACTTCTATCATGGGATTCAAGTTGAAATAGAGGAAAAAGTCCAGAAAGAACATGGACATAGACAAGGGATCACCACAACAAGAAACAATCAACATAATTGATAATCCATATTCATCCCCATCTAGAGGGAAATCTTTTCCTACCACTCCAACTTTAGAAAATAAGCAGTCACTTCAAGTGTCCTCATCTTAAAAAGTGACTGGAGAAAAAAAAGAGACAGTCTTTGATACATTCAAAGAGATCAAAATAAGAAATGAAATATTGAAAAAGAACACCTATTCTCAGTTTTGGAAGCAGAGTGCAACTGCACAAGGAAGACTTCTTTCTACCTTTGATTCAGAAAAGGGAAAAAGCATTAATTGAGGCACTACAAAAATTAGAGAAATAATCATCTATTGGAAACACTCTAGGGAGAGTTAAGGAAATTATTTTGCACAATATAATCTATGGTATGAATGAAATTTGGCCTAGCATCCAAATTATATTTGAGCATAAAGAATTAGTGGAGAAGGCTAAAGAAGCCATTTCAACTACTAATGTAGAGTTGGGAGGCATGTCAGCTACAACTAATAGGATAATTATGTTTTTGAATTATACAAACAAGTATGAGCTGGAAGAGTTAGGAGTGGTAGATAGAAAAGAGACTATACTACAAGTTAAGAAGTTGTTGACCAAGAAGAGCCTAAATGTGCATCTAGAAGAAAAATGTCAAGTCTTGGAGTTGGCAATGAACATGTTCTTTAAAAGAATGCAACCTTTACATTAGAAAGGTCTCCCCTCTATGTTTTTTATAAATGACAAACTCATGGAAATAGGAGATTATGCCAAGAAACTCCATGGCATAGCCACATATGCTGCAAATTTGTCCAACATCAAAGGTAGCATAACAAGAAAGGAATTTCTGGAAGTTATCAGCAATTTAGCTTATATTGAGGATGAACTTAAGCATGTATTTCTAGTCAAGCCAAAATTTTCTAAGTATATTGAGGCTGGAAAAATATACAAAAGATTAAATAAAATCAAAGTTCTAGAAGATGAAGTGTGGAGTGAGCTATGTGACAATCAGGAGGAATGAGACAAGGATGATGAGAGTGAAAAGATAGACTTGAGTCAGCACCAGGCACATCAGTAGAACCTCTACAGTCAAAATTAATTTTTTAGGCAACAACATCCATAAAAAAGAGGACCACCTATCCCAATTTTCTCAGCGTGGCCACTTGGTGATTACATCAGTCATTTTTTCATTCATTGTAATAATTAATAGATTACCAAGAGTACAAGGCAAATCGTTGTATTTTTTGTTTAAATACTCCATGTATTGGGAGTATTAGGGAGTTGGACCCTAGTTATTTTGAATTATCTCTTTTTTGGAGCATTGTAATTTCAAGCTGGAGCATCAATAAAAAGACTGTTTGCAAGATACTTGACCTGTTTTGACTCGGTGATGTCTTTCTTTTTGCATTGAATGTATCTATGTTTATCAATTCATGCATCTTTGATTCTTATTGTAAAGTAGAAATTATAGTTTAAGATATGTTGTTGGAGCACCTTACTACTATCTGTGTTTACAATCTAAATGTTTTCCTATGAAGTATGATTAAAAAATACTTAACTTATTTAATCCTGACTGGTATCACTTTTCTATCATTTCATTTCTCACTCTGCTTTTAGATCCAACAAAGACAATTAGCTTGCCTTACAAATGCTCTAGAAAATTGATGTTACCACCCAGCTTTGACTCCATAACCCAATGGAAAATATTCTATAATGAACTTCCCAAACCAAACAAACAAACAACCAAGCAACGAAGTTAGAAATCTCTTTATTTTTGTAGGTTTTAACCCTGTATAGAAATTACTTGCATACGAATTCTAAAACATAGAAAATAAACGATGCGAGAGCATAACACATAAACCACATTTACACAAAGATTTTCCCCTAGATCCCAAAACCAGGACTACTAGCTTGATTTTTCATTATGTTCTTTTCAATGTTATAATACATATTTATACATGCCAAAGCATCCAATACCATGGACCGAAAACCATCGCGCCCAAAAACATGTTCGAAAACCATGCACAAAACCATAGTTGTGTCCACCCATCCTAACATAGGGTCCAAAACCAAAATTTTCCGGTTTACTGCCCTAGACCCCATAAAGTGGGGTTATAGGTATGCCTCAAACCCCCTGTGACACCCCCCACTACACAATCGGTGCAATGAAGGGGGGCTCCGCCCCCTGTCTAACCCCTGGTTGACTATGTGGGCTAGTCATGGAAAGAATATAACACAACCCAACATTCTCCCACTTGTTGTTTTCTTTCCATAAGGGGCCACAAGAGAGCTTAGTCATTTTTCCAGCCCTGAAATGCCCATTGTCTCTCTACACCATGCAAACTTCTCAGAGCTCACAGATTTTGTCAATGCATCTCTAGTATTCTTCAAAGTGTCCATCCTTACCAACAACACCTTTTTGTCTTCTATCATATCCCTCACAAAGTGATACCGAAAATCAATGTGCTTTGTCTTTGAATCATATGCGGGGTTCGTTGCCAAGAAAATTTCACTTTGGCTGTCACATTCTATCCTTATAGCTCCCTGTACTAACCCCATACTTGAACACAATCTCTACAACCAAGCTTCTTCCTTGCTTGCATGAGTGGCTACCATGTATTCTGCCCCTGTAGTTGATAGTGCCACTACAGATTGTTTCTTACTCATCCAACTGACTGCACCTCCAAATAGGTTAAACACATTCCCACGTGTAGATATTCTCTGATCCAGATCTCTAGCCCAGTCTACATCAACAAAGCCATGAATATCCAACATTTTATCCAATCCCGGTCTTCCTTGGTAGCACAAACCATAATCACTAGTGCCATGCAAATACCTGAAAACTCGCTTCACTGCTATCCAGTGCTCCTTCCCTAGTTTTGACATAATCCAGCTTAATACTCCCACTGCATGTGCAATGTATAGTCTAGTACAGAGCATTGCATACATCAGGCTACCAACTGCACTTGCATATGGAACATGGGACATGTCCTCTTCCTCTTCTTGTGTCTTGGGACACTCTTCAGTAGATAACCTCACACCTACAGGAATAGGAACCTTCACTGGTTTACTATCCTACATATTAAACCTACAATATTGTCTCGACATATTTCCTCTGGTTTAACCAAAGCTTCCTCTTTGTACAATCTCTTTTATTTTCCATGCCCAAAATAGAGTTTGCAGCACCAAGATCTTTCATGTCGAATTTGGAGGACAATTGGGTCTTCAAATCATAGATAATTTCTTTTTCATTTCTAACTAGCAACATATCATCCACATACAAGACCAAATAAATAACACGGTCACAAATTAATTTAAAATACACACAGTGATATACTTTTCCTCTGGTGAAGCCAAGTCCCTGTATAAATGTATCAAATTTCTTATACCACATCCTTAGTGACTGTTTTAACCCACACAAAGATTTTTTTAACTTGCATACCAGTTCTTTCTTACCCTTCATCGCAAAACCTTTAGATTGCTTCATGTAGATCTCCTCCTCTAGATCCCCATCAAGAAATGTTTTCTTCACATCCATATATTCTACCTCAAAATCAAAAGTAGCAGGAACAGATAAAAGTAACCTAATAGAAGTTACCTTGGCAACAGGAGAAAAAATATCTCCAAAATCAATTCCCGGCACCTGGGAATAACCTTTTGCTACCAATTGAGCTTTGTATTTCTCAACCTTTCCTTCTGCATTTGTCTTCTTCTTGAACACCCATTTTCTGCCAATGGGTTTCCTTCTAGCCGACAACTTCACTAGATCCCAAGCCTCATTTTTGTGCAAAGATGCCATTTCATCAACCATGGCCTCTTTCTAGAGTTTTCCATCCTTTGATTCTACTGTTTCCTTCATAGTTATGCGATCATCATCAGTAATAGAGAAAGAAAAATTTGAACAGAAAGAAGATGGACTATACCTTTCTGGCTACCTTCTTTCTTGAATTGATCTTCTCACACTTGGAGTTTGTGGCTCTTCATCTTTTGATTCCTCCTCTACTATAGAGTTTGATTCTTCCTCCTTACACTCAAATTCTATCTTCCCAGGTTCCTTTGGTTGGAATTCATGTTTAATAACATCTTTTCCCTCTCTGAACACCACATCTCGGTTGTACACAACCTTCCGTGTGACTGGACTCCAAATCTTATAACCCTTTAAACCATCCTTATACCCAATAAAGATGCAATTTTCAAATTTACTATCCAACTTGGTTCATTTCTCCTTTGGAACATGAACATATGCATCAGATCCAAATACCCTCAGATGTGAAAGAGAGGGTTTCTTACCAGTCCATACCTCTTGTGGAGTCTTATCCTCCAACGCTAATGAAGGTGACCTGTTGACCAGGTAACATGCAGTATCCACCACCTCTGCCCAAAATTCCTATCCTAACCCAACACCACTGAGCATGCTTCTTTCCCTTTCCATCAACATCTTATTCATTCTTTTTGCAACTCCATTTTACTAAGGTGTATATTGAGTAGTATTTTGTCATGCTATACCACCCTTCTTACAGAATTCTTCAAATTCCTTGCTGCTAAACTCTCCACCATTATCTGTCCTCAACACCTTTATCTTCTTCTTTGTCTGATTTTCCATGAGAGCCTTAAATTCTTTAAACCTGTCAAAGACTTCAGATTTCTTCTTAAGGAAATATATCCATGTATTCCTTGAGAAGCCATCTATAAATGATACATAGTACACAAACTTACCCAGTGATGGAAGCTTCATAGGTCCAAACACATAACTTTGCACGAGCTCTAATATCTATTTCGCGCTCTTACTACAAAAGGGGAAACTCACCCGATTCTGCTTCCCATATAGACAATTTTCACAGAAATCAAAATCCAGAGAGTTATTACTCATACCTTCTACCATACCTTTACCATGAAGTTTTCGAATTCCCTTCTCTCCAATATGTCCAAGCCTTTGATGCCACAACATGGTCTTCTCTCCAAAGACCACTAGATTTTCTACTCCACTTTCAGGAACCATAGAACTATTGCACCCATCAATAATAGTGCTACCTTGCATATTGTACAAAGTTCCAATTCGAACTCCCCGCATCAATACCAGTGCCCCCTAAACCATTTTGCAGGTATCCTTCTCAAACACTATTTTTACACCTGCATCATCCAGCTTGCTTACAAAAATCATATTTCTGGCTAATGCAGGAATATGTAGAACACCCGAAAGTGTTCTAACCCTTCCACCTTGCAACTCCAACTTTACTTTTCTACGACCAATGATTCTATACTTCCTATAATCCCCTAAGAAGACATCACCACCATCATATTTCTCATGCTCGCAGAACCACTCTCTATGGGGAGTGAAATGAAAGGTTGCACCTGAGTCAATCAACCATGCCTCATGATCTACATGTGTACTTGAAGAAACCAAGTACACATCCCCACCTTCATCTGAGGTGATTTTCACCTCTGCAGAAGGAGCATCATCAAATCCATTTCCTTTATCAGGAGCTTTAGATTTACAGTCCCTTTTGTAGTGCCCTTCCTTTCCGCATTTCTAGCACACCACCTTTACAGGTTTTCTTAGAGATTTAGATCTCCCTCTAGATTTAGGTCTCCCACTCGATGACTTATTTTTGTTTCTATTCTGGGACTATCCTCATACAGACAAGGCATCACCATTCTAGCTCTCCATATTTTTCCGCCTCATCTCCTCCATCAGCAAGGATGAGACTATTTCATCAAACTGCAAGGTAGTTGCATTGCTACCTATTGCAATAACCAAACTATCCCACAAATCTGGCAGAGAACACAACAAGCTGATGCACTTATATTCATCTAAAATTTTAATATCAACAGATTCTAATTGACTTACCATAGTATTAAATGTGTTCAAATGCTCTGTCACCGAGTCTCCATCTTTTATCCTCAAGTTATACAGCTTTTTTTGCATGAACAGTTTATTCACCAAAGACTTAGATTGGTACAAAGCCCCTAACTTGTCCCACAAAGTCTTCATCGTAGCTTCCCCTGATACATTTAGCAATACTAAATCTGAGACACACAATCATATTGTGCTCTTTGCCTTCCAATCCAACTTCTCCATTCTTCATCGAACACTCCCGTTGGTTTAATACCTAGATCTACCGTGATCCACTAATATTTATCCACCAACAGATCCTCCATCTTGAGTTTCCATAGCTCAAAACTCTGACCATTAAATTTCTTGATCTCTATCTTTCCACTGCTTGCCATCTTCCTTCACCACTAGAATCAATTTTGCAGATCTCCCATTGAACAGGGTCTACCACAGGCCCGAGCAAAACCCCTCAGGAACAAAGGAGTCCCCTTGAAGCCAAAATTGCTCTGATACCAAATGTAGGTTTTAATCCCATATAGAAATTACCTGAATACAAATTCTAAAACATAGAAAATAAACAATGCAAGAGCATAACGCATAAAACACATATACAGAGAGATTTTCCCTTGGATCCCAAAACTGGGACTACTAGCTTGATTTTTCATTATGTTCCTTTCAATGTTATAATACATATTTATACATGCTGAAGCATCCAATACCATGGACGGAAAACCATCGTGTCCAATACCATGGACCCCATAAAGTGAGGTTACGGGTGCGCCTCAAACTCCCTGTGACTCCCCCCGCTGCACAATCGGCACAACGAAGGGGGGCTCCACCCCCCTCTAACCCCCTAGTTAACTACATGGGCTAGTCGTGGAAAGAATATAACACAACCCAACATAGCCTAATGCATTAAAAAACTGAAATTAAAGTTAAATCATAAATATACAGAGAGATCCCTCTCTGAGCCTAGGAAGGCTAGGTCCTGGACTCATAAGTGGTTTGATGTATCTTTTGTGACTTTTGTCTTGCCAATCCTGAAAATCACAGAACGATAACATAGTGGCGACCATACTGGGGAACATTGAAAAATTTATCTCTCATTCGAATTCAGAATACGCAATTAAATAGATTTGTATGATAAGTTTATTTCTAATATTGGTTCTATTTTTTATAGTCATTTGGTTGGGATTTAGATCTGGACACTAGTTCCTAAAATAATCTCTACTAGATCTCATCCAAATCCCAATCCTCCTACCATAGTAGACAATCCTGAAAAGATCTTAAGGAAAACTCCTGGAACTAAGAGTCAGACAAGCAATAGATTTCTTCATAGACCCAACTCACTCCCTAAATTTTTTTTACCTTCCAAGATACCAAATTTGATTTACACTTTGAACAAGGATTATCCAGGACTACATCATAGAATTGGAAAGATCATATTATCTTTGATCCAAACAATCTTCTCGAAAATCCCAATAAGAGAAATTTCCTCACAGACTGAATCAGATCTTCAGATCTTACAAAATTTTGATACACTGCAAGATCTAGTGACAGATCTCACCTCAGAAATTGATGATGCTTACCTTCGTTAGTCAGTAGAATTAACCATTTTAAACCTTGCAGCTTCCTCCTTCACATCTCAACCTGCATATATTCAGTCACCAAGTCTTACTGCCTCCATAATTCCCACCCATTCCTTCATTCTTCAACATAAGGTCACTCAAATTCCTATACTCTCATTCCCACCGAGCACTAGTCCAACTTCATCCACTGTCTAATTCACTTCATCCATTGTTCAACTTCCTTCAAGTGGTCCACCACCACCACCAATCATGGCTCCCAGTATGCTCCTTTGGTGTTACCAGCCCCTTTGGCTAATATGGCACAAGACTATCAGTTCAAAATCATACTATTTGATGGGACAGGTCTTTTAATAGGCCAACAACATGTGGACAAAATGAATGACTGTTTTGACCTACAAGAGGTAGATGACGAAAGTATTAAGCTCAAAATGTTTGCTCGAAGTTTAGGAGGAGAAGTTAGAAAATGGTTTAAGTCTTTGCCTGCAAATAGTATAAATGATCTCCATGCATTCCACCAAACCTTCCTTAATAGATGGGATGTCAAGAAGAACCCTTTACAAATTCTATCAGAATATGAAAATATTAAAAGGGAGGTAGGTGAAAGTGTGCAGGATTATTGTGCTAGATTCAACAATACCTATAATTCCATACCTGTAAATCTTAAACCACCCCGGGATTTAGTCTTGACAAAGTTCCTAGATGGTTTTGATACAGATATGTCTTACCAGCTTAGGGAAATAAATTCTCCAACACTAGAAGCAATGCAAAGAGATGTTGTGAGTGTAGAGGCAAATTTACAAGCTAAAAGAGCCAAGATGAAAACTGAAGGACAAGTGACTTTTAAGGAAGAAGCTTCAAATTCCATAGCAAAAACCAAGATTGTTTCTTTAGTAAGGACTATGGAAAGAATGATGGAGAGAGTAAGTATAAATGATAGGAATGTTGCTAGGGAAAATCCACTTGTCCAACAGAACCGAAATCCAAACCCTAAGAGAAACACTCCACAAATCATACAAAGAGATCAAAGCTGCCCAGATCAAAAAATTAGACCACCATTTCAAGAAAATTATGCTAATGAAGGTGTAAGTGTAGTTGAAGGTTGAGGAAAATCATATTAACTTAATTGGAATCAATGAAGATAGTTATGTTTTTCTTACACAAAAGGAATAGGAATAGTTTTTATTCACTCAAACAGAACTGGAATCTGAAGAATCTGATGACTATAAACATGGGTTTGAGAACGCCATCTTAGAAGTCGACAGACAATATAATCTCAGGAGAAAGAGAAACAATGATAACTCAAATAGAAAGGATTATAATAACTCTACCCAGAAAACTTTAGAGCCTGACCCCAAGAAGACAATTGAAATCTCTAAGAAGAATGAAAACAATCCAGAAAGGAGAAGCATAGAAAATATTTCTAAGAAAACAATTGATGTCTCAACAAAAGTTGTCCAATCTGGAATGCCTACTACAAGTCAGAAAATAGAACTCATGATAAATGTTGTCGCTAAAAGAACTGATTTCTCAAATTTGCTTTAAAACCAAGCACCCTTCAGCATTGAGAATGAAATTGCTAAACTCAATATCTCTTTTCCTCTTACTAAACTGGTAAACAAAAATGTATATAGGTCTCAGGTTCTAAAAGCACTCAATGTAGGAGATAACACTGATGCTGTGAATTTGAATGATGACCTGCTTGAACTATTGTTTGGGCCTAAAGTTGATGGCAAGCCTCAAGAAGAGGGTGTTCCTCCCTTCCATTTCAGCCTTAATATTCATGACAATATCCTTCATAATGCAATGTTGGATTCAGGTGCATCACATAATCTCATGCCAAAGATTGTTATGGAGAAACTTGGACTGGAAGTCACTAGACCATTGAAAGATATATATTCATTTGATTCTAGTAAGGTTAAATGTCTAGGTCGCATTAAGGACCTCTGTGTCACGCTAGCCCAAATACCAACGAAAATTTTAGTGATGGATATAGTAGTAGCTGACATTCCTCCTAAGTATGGTATGTTATTATGAAGATCTTTGGGAGCTAAGTTACAAGGAAAATTACAAATGGATATGACATATGCCACAATACTAGTATTTAGCCAACCATGGAGAATTTATAGAGAAAACTTAATGAAGTACATGGTGAGTAGCTAAGAAAGGGCAGAAAAATATCCCCTCTACTGTGTCCATACTGATCTTTATTTCTTCATACTGTACAATGAAAATTATGGGGACATAGATACACAAGTCAAGTAGGTGGAAAGTGATCTAGGTTGACGCCGTGAGGCGGTGGAAGTATCTAATGGTCATATTGGTGAGCGGTTTGAGTAGATGGAGTAAATAGATTTCCGAGAGGCCTGGGGAGTGGTAGGTGGTATGTGAGGGGGGGTGTGAACTCGCGAGGAAGCAACACATAATAGGGTGGAAACCACTCACTTCAACCCCCCCCCCCCAAGATTAACTTTTGAAGGGTGAGGGGGGGCTAGAAAGGGATAAGGGTCGTTGGATGAAACAAAGTGTGCAGGGATGGAGTGATAGATGATGGGTAGACTAGATATGATTTGACGGGCGAGTGCATGGTGGGGTAGGGAATAAATGAGGGGCACAGACTATAGGTTAAGAGGGTATGGGGTAGGGTTTGGAGAAATAATATTGGAAAGTAACATAAGACCTTTACTTTGCTTTTAATTTTTCCTCTCGTGTTTTTTTTTGTTTTATGTCTTTTCTCTTTCCTTGAATTTTCTTCAATCTGCCTACCCTTATTCTCTAATATAGCATTTTCTTTTGTAGGGTGTACTTGGACTAGAAAACCCTTTCCTTTTAATCTATTTTTATTTCTTCTAAATTCTAACCTACTCTATCACTTATTTCTCCCTAGCTACTAATTTGCCAATATTAAACAGTTTGGGAGATCTTTATTTTCTAAGCTATCAACATAAATTGAAATTTGTTCAATCATGCTTAGACTGTAGGATTTGAAAAAAAAAATGGGGTTTTGTTTTTCTTCCTTTTGTTTTCTTTTGTTCTTTTTCTTCTTTTCTCATATACCCTCTTTTCATTTCTTTTCTTTAATTTATTTTTTGTGAAATCAATTGAATATTGAAATCTATGAAGAACTTGAAACCTGTTGTTGGCTTGAGGGGGCTTGGCCCAGGTTCAATGTTAAATAGCCAAACAAATCACCACACTACTGGCCCTTTCGGCATCAACCCGCAGAGCATGGACCGAAGTCTCACCTGAAGTAGTCTAGGGGGTGTTGGAACCAAGTTTCTGCACCCTGAGATGGTTTTGATGTCATTTAATTCCCTTTATCCCTGCCCTCGCGTAGGTTTCTTCACTCTAGGACCTGCAAGATGAGCACTCTATTCCATCCTTTAGTACCTCCATGAAATGGTACGATCAACCTTCGCACATCCCTAGCCTACTGCTCTGGTACTTTCGTGCTACTATGGCAGCATTCCATACAAATTCCCCAATTAATCTTTGTACCTTGCTTATCTTATCAAAAAATTATAGTTAACACCACATAGACAGATATTTGTAATTCCATTCAATTATTCAATGTAATTGTGGTCATTCGTGCATCATATAAGCACACTAAAGGAAATTCATACATAAAATATCCAGATGCATCAACATAACAAAGACAAAGAAATTGCAGAATATCTCTCTTTATTAATATCTTCCAAGTGTTTACAGACTCTATTGACCCCGTGCACATAGCAGCAGGGGTCCACTCACTCAGTTGCAGACTTCTACCCTAGGCCTCCATGCACTTAGCTGCAGAGCCTGTACCTACACTACAACCGAAGACTTAGACTTTTTGCTTCACAACTATGACTCCATTACATGTTTTGTCTCTCCAACTACTTAGAGCTTAGCTCTTTTTATACAATCCCATGGTCCGTGGACCGTGGGTAGATCTCTTACAGCTAACTTTACTTTACAAAACTAAGGGCAGACTACCCTTTTTGACAGATGACACCTTTGTGCTCCATGGCCACAAAATGCAGAGTCTTCACAATTATATTACAAAATTTTACTCGAACATGGGATTTTAGCCCAAAAATTGCCCTTTGAGGATGCTGCTCCCAACAGGCCCCCAACACAAACATCATGAATCACCCTCGAGTCACTCGGTAGGCACAGAGAACTTTGCACGAAGCCCATCCAGCTCGACCCGTATGATCGCTACCTTGGCTATGCACTAAGCTGCCACCTGCTTCGCATCCTCTACTATCTTCTCGGTCACTACTCCTACGCTATCATCGTCAAGCTTTTGTTGTGTCACTTGTAGAGTCACAATCTTGCCTTCAATATTTCCTATGACTATGTAAGCTTCCTCCAACTAGGGCTTTAGCTGCGCCTTCAACACTGCATCCACCTATTTTGTCAGCTGCTTGGCTAGCCTGTGTGTCAGCACGACGGTTCGTGTTGTGCCCTTAACTTCATTGAAGTGATGTTGTAGCTTGCGGGCTCCCATATCTAGCCTCTGTATATTTGGGTCCTCCTGCAAGCTTGTCAAGAACTGTGTGCAATCTGCTACTGCACTCTCCACCACCGTGACTGCTTCTGTAACAGCAGTTGCTCACTATTCCTTTACCTCTGGTGGTGATCAAGGCTAGGCCCTCAACTGAAGCTCTGTAATTTGCAGGTTCAACTCCATCTAAACCCGCACCATCTCAGACCGTGTGTCATGCACCCTATGACCAACTTGTGGATGCGGACCTCAACTAGCTCCTCCTCTAGAATGGCTAACTCTAGGACCATTCTGCATGCCTCCTCAATGAGCTACATAATCTTCTTGCTTTGGTTGGTTGCCTAAGCCTTAGAGGCAATGGAATCATTTCTCTATAGGGCCATATGTTCATTGTTGATCCATTGTTCATTGATTACCTGCAGGGCGTGGTGCTCATGGGCCCTCAGCTCTGCAATTACTCCATCCTGCAAGAGGTGGAGTGATTCGCACATAAGCGCTGGCAATTTGAGCCCAACTCCCTTCAAGGTACTAATAATTGGCCCGTCATCCTCATTTTCCATGGTTAGTGCTCCATCCAGCAGCACTATCGCACTAGAAGCCGTTGTGCGTAGCATATCAACAACCTTTGAAGTGTTGATAGCCAAGCTGGTAGACACCAAGCCAACTTGTGACACATAGTTCTGCAACTCCGATAGCCCAATCTGGATGGCCCCTAGGAAGATCTGTTGTTGTTGTTCAAACTGTTGTAGGGCCTCCATAGTGATATCTTTTACGGTGTCACCGATATCATGTAAGTCGTCCTCCATCAATGTGATAGGGTCCAGTGAGGTCTTGGTTGCCTTGGATTTCTTTCTAGACCCTCCCTTCTCTAGCTCTCTTGGGCGCTTAATACAGGAATACGTCTCCTGAGGGTCCACACCATGTTGTTCTGTGTCTTCCTCTTAAGTCTTAGGTGAAGGCAACCATGCACTTTTTTCAGAGCCATGCTCTCTTCCACCTATCTACTTACCTACCTGTTTTTCTGCCTAGGCCTGATCAATGGCCTCCTTTTTCCTCTTTTCAACCAACTGTACCATCTTTAGCTTGGCCTCCTCCTTCTTCTTCTGTGTAGCAGACTTTCTTCCACCCACCACCAAGTTCGTGGTAGTGCACCACTCTGTCGGCCATGGATCAAGCACCGCATTGATGGCATCATCCGTGGCTAGATACAGTAAGTCATACCACTTTTTCACATGGTCCTTTTGCACCTTGATTGATAATCGATGGAAATTAGCTTTAAACTCAGCGTAGCAACAAAACCATTTGTTGGCTTGAGGGGGTGTGACCTAGGTTCAGTGTTAAATAGTCAAACAATTCCCTCCATTGCTACCTTCGCGGAGGTTGTTTCTCTCTAGGGCCTATGAGATGAGCCCTCTATTTTAGCCTTTAGTACCTCCGTGAAAGGGTATGATCGACTTTCGTGTAGCCCTAGCTTGCTTCTTAGGTACTTTCACGCTGCTATGGCAGCGTGCCCTAAAAATTCACCAATTAATCTAAGTGACTTGCTTATCTTATCAAACAATTATAGTTAACTGCACATAGACAAATATTCGTAATTGTGTTCAATTATTCAATGTAATTGTAGCCATTCACACATCATATAAGAACACTATAGGAAATTCATAGATAAAATATCCAGGTGAATCAACAAAACAAAGACAACTAAATTACAGAATATCTCTCTTTATTAATATATTCCAAGTGTTTATAGACTCTATTCACCCTGCGCACATAGCTGCAGGGGTCTGAGCACTCAGCTACGGACTTCTACTCTAAGCCTCCGCACACTCAGCTGTAGAGCCTCTACCTATGCTACAACCCAAGACTTAAACTTCTTGCTTGACAGCTATGACTCTCTTACATGTTGTGTCTCTCCAACTACTTAGAGATTAGCTCTTTTTATACAATCCCATGGTCCGCAGACCATGGGTAGGTCTCTTACTGCTGACTTAACTTTACAAAACTAAGGGTGGACTACCATTTTTGACACATGACACCTTCGCGTTCTGCGAAAAAAAAATGTGGGGTTTTTACAATTATATTACAAAATTTTACTCGAAAATGGGCTTTTAGCCCCAAAACTGCCCTTGGGGGATCCTTCTCCCAACACTTGCAAATTGTGAAATTATCAATCACCTTGAGATCCTATAAATTATAGGACCCTAAGACAGGGTACTATAGAAAGTTCATTAAAAGTTATGCCCAGATTACCGCACCAATGGAGAAACTGTTAAGAAAGGATGCTACATTATACTAGAATGAAGAAGGTCAGTGGAAATTGGAGTGCTAAAATAGAAAATGGTTATTGTACCGATCCTAGTATTCCTGGATTGGAAGAAGGAATTTCATGTGCATGTGGATGCATCATGTATTGCATTGGGAGTAGTGCTGACACGGGCCGGTGAGGGAGAATTGAATCATCCTATAGCATTCTCAAGTAGTAATCTATCTAAAGCTGAGAATAATTATTCAACAATAGAGCACGAAGGTCTGGCGATGCTATATTCACTACAGAAGTTTAGGCACTACTTGCGAGGTGGACACTTTAAGATGTATACAGACCATTCTACATTGAAGTACTTGATGAACAAGTTTATGTTGGGGCAAAAATATGCATATGGTTGTTGTTGTTGTTTCAGGAATATGATTTTAAGGTTATTATGAAACCAAATGTTGGCTTGATGGGGCCTGACCGAGGTTTGAGGATAATTAGCCAAACAAATCCCTACACTAATGGCCCTTTCGGCATCAACCGGTGGAGTATGACTGAAGTCTCACCCAAAGCAGTATGGGGGGATGCTAGAACCAACTTTTCACAACCTTGAGATGTCTGAGGGGTTGACTTAGTCCCACTGTGCCTACCTTCGTGCAATGTTCTGACCTGCAATACCTTCGCAATCTGTTATAGTTATGTTTTGTGCAGCCCTAACCAGGGGCTGAGGTGATTTCATGCTGTCATGGCAACGAACTGTGCTACACTGCGTATCTTACTTATCCTCTTATAGATGTTAGTCAACTTCGCATAACCAAATACTTTAACTCACATTCACTTAATGAACACAATCATATATGTTCACACATCATATAAACAACATAAATGTAATTTATACCCAACACATTCAATGCAGAAAATAGTAAAAAAATACACAAGAATGGTATAAAAATTCTCTTTATTAATGCTTCAATAGTTACAGACTCAACCTGCCCTGCGCACTCAGCTGTGGGCTACTGGGCCTCTACATGCTCATATGCAGAGCCTTCTGCTACTCTATGACCCAAAGAATCGACTTTACCTTTAGCTCTTATTCCATGATCATTTCCATTCTTGATTTACACTCAGAGCCTCACTCTATTCATACAATCCCATGGTCCACAGACCATGGGTAGATCTCTATAGCCGACACTACATTACATAATTGAGGGTGGAGAACCCTATGCATCTTTTACAACTTCATGCTTCACGCCCAAAAAATGCAAAGTATTTACATCAAAGTTACAAATTTTAACCAAAATCTAGGCTCTAAGCCCCAAAACTTCCCTTGGGGTATCCCACACCCAACAGGCCCCCAACACAAACATCGTGACTCTCCCTCGAGTCACTCTGTTGGTGTGGAGATCTTTGTGCGTAGACCTCCCAACTCTACTATTATGGCCTACGTGGCATCCTCAGAAGTCATTTCTCTGATATCCATGACTTCCTCAGGCATTGCCATCATTCTCGTTAGAAGGTCCCACGTTTCCTTTAGCAATGTTTCAAACATTGAGCTTTCTCTCAAAGCCTTAAAGTTTGAAAGGTCCATACACAGTTGATAGTGCAACAACTCAGTCCTCCAAATGGCAAGTGTTGTTCATTGGACAACCACTTGTAATTTATAGCGTGTTTCGAATTTGAATTTGATCGTTCCCCCTCTTTTGGTCCACTAATGCTCCCTTGGCAGTAGATTTTCCCAAATCTAGCCAATAAAGTTTGCCTTAAATGCATATCACCTACTCCATTTGGTCTCAAACCAAGCATCACATCGTGAATAGTGACTGTAACAGTCACTTTCCAACCAACCCGCATGCCAGCATAGTTACCCTCACGCTGTCACAGACCCTATGACACTTTGCTAATGCATGCATTCTTGTCATCATGCAACTCCCCGACAGAGTAATTTATAGTCCCGCGCCTCCTTTCCGCTGCCTGGAGTGATAAGACTGTGGTTCCTATGGCTATTCAGATGGCTGGGCCACCTATGTATAGCTTCAAATGACTGCCATTGACTTTTTCTGGGAATATTTCTCCATTTAAATTTACCAACTGCATCACGCCACCATCTGTGATGTCCTAAATAACATATGGTCCCAACCAATGCATTATGAGCTTCCCTAGGAATTGATCAAACTTACTATCATATATCAACACCAAATTATTCACATTAAAGGGGTGAAACTTAATATGTCAAATGTTCCAGGCCTTTTCACGCTGCTTTTGCACCTGCTTATCGAATCCAGCCAAAAATTGTTCTTCTTCAAGCTCCTCCAACTGTGCGAGCCTCTCCTCCAAGGCGCCGCGATTCGTCACACCTGTGAGCGCCACTATGCACATACTAGGCATGATGTATTCCATAGGCATTACAGCTTCCACTCCATAGACCAACTGGAAAGGCGTCTATCTCGTCAGTTTCTTGCATGTCGTCTTATAAGCCCAATACTACGGGTATGTGCAAGTCCCAATCACTTCAATGCACATTACATACTTTGTTTAGTGTATTGCATACCTTATTGAACGCTTCCGCACAGAAAACCTTCTACGTGATTATTCTTCCTACATACTGTCTTTCCAACATAGAGAGACATTTTCTCATTTGCCCCACCAGCACATTCTTATTGACCATATCCCTCAGCACGGAGCTGATATGCATTCACGCAGGTTGTTTTCCATATGCCTGCACCCACCTAGCTAGATATGCGTGCAGATCATTCCATCCATTATACTTGTCTATCGATCATTCCCTAGCCTTCTCAAATCATGTGTGCATCATTCCCCTACACTCACGCCAGTCGTCAAAGCTTCCTTTTTGCATACCCTACCACCTTGTGGGTGTAGCGCGCAGTACCCAATTCAAGGCCTGGAAGCATTGCTTTTCCGGAACCTCCCTTTAAAATTTATTCAAGAAGTTATCTACCTCACTTAGGCTGTCATAAGTAGGCAAGTCTCTTACTTCTATCAATATGCAATGCAGTGACCTTGTCATTATATTACAATTAAGCGTAGTTACCTCATGTAACCGATTCTGCCACTTCTTCGTCTACTCGTTTGAATCCGAAGTACAAGAGCTCTCACACTCCCATGAAAGCCATCCATCCATAGTGGGATTCACCCAGTCCTGGTTTCGCATTATTATCTTTAAGATGAAGTCCAAATCATCATCACTTTCATAGTCACGCACCGACTTTGTATAGCACGATCCTTCAATAGGGTCTAGAGGTATAACTATGGATAGTGACTTCTTCTCAAAAATCATCTTGTGCTTCTTTAGATTAATCACCCCATTCATGTCAGTGGCCCAATCAATTCCTAAGAGCGCGGGGTAGGGATTGTTGTCATCAACAATTTCTATCACTTCAAATTCTGCTAGCGTGCTCGCCCTCTCAATATCCATAGTTATTCCCTACAATCATACCATGGGTATTATCTTCTATTGGTTTGCCATTCGCAGCTGAATAGGAGACCATTATAGCATAGGTCTGCCCATTTATTCCCATGTCTGCTTCGGCAGAACGTTCGCATCCGATCCTAAATCTAGAATTACTTGGTCTGTTTCATATTCTCCAATCTTTCTGACTACACGCGGTTCTCCGGGCACCATCCCAACACATTCTTTAATGATTTCCTACAATCCTTTTACAGCTTTACTAGCATGCAGTAACTTCATACATGTTTCCAAGAACATTGTGAGCATGCATGGGTCCATCTCTAGCTCCAGTTGATCTTTTCTTCCTAAAGTGGAGGCCTCAACGAAGCTCTTCTTGGCTTCCATGAAGGTTTCCCGAGCGCGCTCCAAGTCAAACTTTGCTTCTTTCATTGGGGCTTTGTGAACTTAAGTACTATCTTCCGGCTATTTACCTTTATCATCTCCCGTCTCGATTCCACTTCGAAGCACAATGTTCACATTAGAATCTTCCTCGCACAGCTAAGACCTCATCATCTACAAGTTTTGAATCGGGGGAGGTGGTAGAGCTCCTTTGTCACGTATCCTATCTATCAGTGTAGGATAATCTTCCATCTCATGATCAAACAAGGTGCAATATAAACACGACAGCCATGTCAGATTCATACAATCGTGGACATAATGTCATGGCCCTCTGCAATTGTAGCATATCAACTAACTGCTACATCTTCAAGTCCTCCTCTACCTCGGCCTCATCTGCACCCCTGAAATCTTGTTTGTGTCACTCCTACATTCTGGTCTAGGGACTGTGATTTGACCTAAACTCTGTAGGTGGGAGTTCTATCCATCATCAACTCATAGCTCCTACAAGTTCGCTCATCATGTCACACCGACCTACAAAAGTTACAGAACAATTGTTACAAATTTTGTGTATACTTCTGTAACAAATGGAAGTTGTACGTAGCATGTTTTCCTCCTATTTGACAAATCGCACACTACAAAGCAGGTGCCACACTAGGTCCTACTTGTGCTTCCAGCCTTAATAGAATTGGTCCTCCCCCTGCAAGGTAATTTTCGAAAACTAGGCAGTGGTCCTTGTCGTGACCTTGACCTTTTCATTTTATGCACCACACCTCTTCGCACACTTCTAGTCAAGTTGTCCTATCCTGTTTCAGACTCTGCATTTCCAACCATAAATTCTTTAGCTGCACATGGATCTGATGAACTCATAATTTAGGATCCTACGTCAGGGTCTCATGTAGCCTCATCGCGATCTCTAGGGCCTCTGTTTGAGTCATTCACTTCTGTTGTGATATTGCACTCCTTAGATGTGGTGTTAGTGACGCTACAAACCATTTTCGATGTTGTCCATCCGTCAGATTCATATTAGCTTCGTGAATCATGCATTTTAGTCTCTGGTCCATCTCCCAAGGAGTCTCGCCTCTTAGCATTGTCATTTATTTGAATCCAATGATCGACTGTGCTTCAGACTTCGGCCTGCTAAATTCTCTGTTTAGTGCTGCTTGGATATTAATGATTCCCGCATTTGGATTATCATTGGAGTGTTTAATATACCTGGTCGACGAGTAGTCCTGCAGGGTGCTAACCAATGTTTCTTTCTTTATATTTTCATCCATAACTCCCTGCACTTTCCATATGGCTCTTATTGTCATCCGTAACTCCATACGCTTTCCATATTGAATTGCGGTGGTGGCAGAGGTGGTACAGGTGAAGATGGAGGTGAAGGCGGTGAAGTTGGTGGTGGTGTGAGTGGGGGTAGCATTAGTGGAATTCTTTGTGTTATCATATGGATCACACTTCGCAACCAGACCTTTGCAAGTTCTTCCTTGTCCCCTCGCGAAGGTCAAATCAAGGGGCTAGTTTATGGTCCCTTATTTCCTTCATTCCCATACGTTTTTCCCCTTCTCATAGCCCCGAACATTTAGGTAATTTCATAACCCTCCTTTCACACAATGACATTTTAATCCAAGTATTCAGATACTTTACGTACTTACCTCACGGTCCCTTGAGAAAGCATCGCTATGCCTTGTTGTAGTTGATTGAGGTGTCAACCGTGAACTCAATAATGAATCCTTCTATAATTCGATCAAACTAATGATCAAGGATGTGCAATATTATCCTCTGTTGCTTCCAACATTCGCACTAACTCTACAGTCCACACAATATGATTGTCAATTTTCCACCTTCCTTGGCTATCTACTAGCTTCCCGATCCACTCATACATCTTAGTAGGGAAAGCTGCGAAGAAGATTTCATGGATCTCTGTGTACAGGTAGCAGTATAACCACTCTTCTTTTGTCAGTTGTTGGTTCCTGTTCTCCTCCACTGCAAACCTATGAATTCTTTTGTCCAACCAGCCTTCAATTTCCTTTTTAGTTGGATTCCAATGGTATAACATTAAACATCTCTATGCAAATTCCAGTCCCAGCAATGGAACCATTTGTTGGCTTGATGGGGCCTGACCTAGGTTCGAGGTTAATTAGCCAAACAAATCCTACACTACTGGCCCTTTTAGCATTAGCCCATAGAGATCAGACTGAAGTCTCACCTGAAGCAGTATGGGGGTATCTTGTTACCAAGTTTCCGCACCCTCGAGATGTTTAAGTGTTTGATTTAGTTCCACTGTGCCTACCTTCATGGAGGTCACTTTGCGCACAGTTCTTCCCTACAATACCTTCGCGATCTGCTATAATTGTCCTTCACATAGCCCTAACCAGGGGCTGAGGTGAGTTAACACTGTTATGGCAGCGATCTGTGCTATTTATCCAAGTTACACCGCATATCTTACTTATCCTCTTATAGATGTTAGTCAACTTCGCATAACCAGAGATTTTAACTCACATTCACTTAATCAACACAACCATATATGTTCACACATCATATAAATAATATAAATGTAATTTATACCCAATACATTCATTGAAGAAAACATTAAAAAAATACACATGAATGGTATAAAACTTCTCTTTATTAATGCTTCAACAGTTACAGACTCAACCTAGCATGCACACTCAGCTGCAGAGTACTAGGCCTCTGCACACTGAGCTGCAGAGCCTTCTCCTACTCTACGACCCAAAGACTCAACTTTACCCTTAGCTCTTCCACTATGCTTCTATTCCATGATCATTTCCATTCTTGATTTACACTTACAGCCTCGCTCTATTTATAAAATCCCATGGTCCGGGGACCATGGGTAGATCTCTATAGCCAACATTACATTACAAAATTGAGGGTGGAAAACCATATGACTCTTTTACAACTTTGCGCTCCACAACCACAAATTTCAGAGTCTTTACATCAGAGTTACAACTTTTAACCAAAATTTGGGCTCTAAGACCCAAAACTACCCTTGGGGGATCACGCGCCCAACACTAGGATGATTGAATGTCGGGCCGAATCATCTATCGCAAATTGAAATAGAAGAGGAGCCTTCTAATTTGGAGTAAGGACTACCTGGCACACAACTCTTTGTGGTCTGTGTCATGGACAACCACTTTGAATATATTATACACTTCCTAATGACGGGAACGACTCTAGAAGGATATACTAGCCAATAAAAGAAGGAATTGGTGGTGCACATGGAAAACTTTTCTGTCATTTTAGGGCACTTCTATAATGGGATCAAACAAAATACTATGATGTTATGTGCCAGAATTTGAACGAAACAACATCCTCGCTAAGGCGCATGGAGGAGTCGCGGGAGGAAATTATGTGGGAAAAGCAATAATGCAAAAGGTTCTATGTGTTGTGTTGTGGTGGCCAACACTGCATAAGGATTCAAAAGCATATTGTAGGGCATGTGATGCATGCCAAAGGACTTCCAAACCATCGCGGAGGGATGAGCTGCCTCTGAATCTGTAGATATCGTTACAGCCATTCGAGAAGTGGGAGATTGACTTTGTAAGACCAATTCAGCCTCTAGGAAAGAAGATGGTTGATTGGTACAGCATCACATCGACTAAGTATTTAACCATATGGCCAAAGGTGCAGCCTGTGAAGGATTGTACAAGAAAAATAGTAGAAAGATTCATCTTTTAGTACATACTTACGAGGTTTGGTTGTCTAAAAACTTTGATGAGCGATTACGGTACGCATTTTCTTAATGAAACAATTAGTGCATTGATGGAGGAATTTCAGGTTTACCATCAGAAGAGTACGCCATATCACCTATAGGCTAATCGAATGGTAGAAAAATTTAATAAGATACTGGAGAGAATGCTGATGAAGGTTTGCAATGCACAAAGAAATGACTGGGACGTGCACGTACCCACAGTGTTATGGGCTTACAGAACAACTTGTAAGAAGTTGACTCAAAAATGCCTTTCAGGCTGGATTATGGCATTGAAGTTGTGATGCCAATATATAACATTGTACCTAGTCTACGTATAGTGACATTCACAGGAATGGCAGATTGTAGAGCCATGGAAGAAAGGCTCACACAACTGACAGAACTGGAAGAAGATAGGTTTTTGGCTGGATTCCATCAGCAAGTTCAAAAGGAGCTTGAAAAGACATGGCACGACAAGAACATCAGGCTACACACCTTAAAGGTAAATGATTTCGTGTTATTATATGACAACAAGTTTGATAAATTTCCAGGAAAATTTCAGATGCATTAGCTGGGGCCTTATGTCATCAAGGAGATTATCGATGGTGGTGCAGTTCATTTGGTGAAGTTGAATGGTAGCCAATTGAAGCCACACACCGAGAATTCAGCCAGATGACTATATGGTGGAAGCACAGTCTTAGCACTTCAAGCAGTTGAAAGGAGGCATGGGATTATAAACTACACTGCCCGGTTTCTAGAGCTATGCAATTGGGGTACTGTGCGAAATGGAAATTGTCACAGTATCAACAAAAGCATGAGGGGAGTTGTGCTACTGAAAGAGAGACCATGCAGGGTAGCCGGAAAGGGACCGTTAGGGTCATTGTTCATGATTTGATAGTGGGAAAATGTCTCAATGGAGTGGGGGGTAGCTATTAAGTCAGGATTTAAGAGCAAGATATTCGAAAATCTGTCGCTACTCTAAAATTTATGAACAAATTTTGGTTGAGGCCTATGCCAATGAAAAAGGGTCTAAAACCAAAGAAGGATAAGCAGAAAGCGGCACAGCGAGTGCGCACGTCACCTAGAAAACACCCGCAAAAAGAAAAGCCTACTACATAAGAGAAGGGCAAGGTGGTAGACCTGGAAACTAACGAGGACATAGAAGACATCGATATGGGTGTGGAAGACATTGACATGGGGAAGAAGGCATTGACGTTGAGGGGGAAAACCCTATCTCCTAGCTGCCAGCATATGTTCCTCCACGCTGAGGCAAGCTGAAAGTACCGAACGACATCAATGAAAACAAAATCACACTTTTCACACCATTTCTACCATACAAAATCACATTTGAAGGTCTGTGCTTGGCACACATCCCCAATTTAAAGTTGGAGGATTGGGATTTGGCAGATACGAAGCGCTTTCCCCACTTGGTGACTGATAATTTCATGCATTGCATCTTCAATAAAGGCTCTGGTGTGACCGCACTGGAGCCAAGACAATGGATAAAAGGGGTGGACAAGTCAGGACTTTTGAACTTGTTATGGGTGCCGCATTACAACTACATGCCCATAACTTTATCAAACAACTATTATGCTTGATGCACGATGGGTGACTCTATTTAGGAGATCCGATACTGATCACTGACATGCTAATCCATAGGATGACTTTTCTCCTGCATTTAGGCTTGCATCCGGCCATGGAATTTGGGGAAATATGGGTGAGAGCGACCTCTATGAATGAATGAAGGACAAGTTCAATCTTGCCAAGAAGTTGCGTGGCTACACCATCTCCAGCATAACTGACCTCGTGGTTAAAGTAGCCACCCAGACCTTGGCAGGGAAAATAATGAGGAAGTGTCGTGGATATGAAGTGATGGCACCGGTTGTATCTTTATCAGCCCAGTGCATGAAGGGCATACAATTTAGCTGGGCGTGCTACCTCTGCAGTGAGTTCCTCATGAATAGCAAAGAAGCACAAGACCAAAGCAAGACCTTCCACTATGTATGGTTGCTGATGTCGATTATACTGGTTGTGTGGGACTTACCAAAGGACAGTCAGCTTCCTCCAATTACAGCATAGTTGCTAGAAGCAGCGAAGTTCACTTCGCTTTGGGCCACAAAGGACCCCCAAAGGGTCAAGGACAGTAACATATGATGCAATCAACTGCAAGTTGTGGCTCTCACAGAATGTCTTTGAGCAATTGTCTGAATATGTGGAGTCCAAGGTGAACTTCCAATACATTTCCATCAGAGTGCCAAAATACCCCACACAAAAATGGTATTATATTCCATACCTGCCGACGGATGATGCAATCGTCGCGGTTCTCAAGAGTTTGTCGGTAGAGTGGTGCACTACCTCAGACTTATCGGTTGGGTCTAGTAAGTCTTCTGTGAAGCAAAAGAAGGAAGAGGCTAGGTTATAGATGGAGAAGTTGGCCATGTTGAAATATGGCAACAAGAATATTCAAATTTAATTTTTCCTTGAATTAAATTGTGAATTAAAATCAAATTTAGTCTTATAGCTACTTGGAAATGATTAATTAATTTATTTTAAATTAATTAGTTGGATAAATTCAAGTTAGAAGTCTTTCTGAAGTCATGCAAGAGTTATCCATTAAATTAAGGAGATAAGATTGAGTTATATTTGAGTTATAATTAGTTAACCTAGTTTACTGAGTTAAGTCTAGTTAAATTAGTTCTAAACTGTTTGAGGAACTAATAGTGAGTTAGCAGTCAGTTGATGCATTAATGCACTCAACTAGTGCTACTCTAGTTAACTGAAGATTCCCTCATCAGAAACTCATGCATGTCTATTCAGATAAATATGCAATTGAGATTAATGTTCAAGGATAATGTACTATCAGTTGCATGTGTTTTCACATGGAGAAAAGTCATGCATGCAGCGAAGGATTCATCCTTGAGGATTGAGTAGTTTTGAAGGATTGTTTTTCCACTTGGTAATAGGCTAATCATCCACAAGGAATAGCACAAGGAAATAGGAGCTTGGAGGGCAGAGAGGAAGGATGGAGAGAATCCAAGATTGCCTGAGGATCTATGAGGATTGTACTGAGAGCTGGCTAGCTATGAGAGCTAAGGCTTTGTATAATTCTTATGTATTTCCACCATGTTTGATAATATGATAGTGTGGGGCTTTTATCTGAGACTTTCCCCAAAGTATTTTCATGTGTATTGGCCATTGATTCTTCTTCTTCTGGTTATATTGTTCAAATCGATTCTTAAGCTTCCACAAATTGATAGTAGAAGTGGGTTATATTATTCTTCTTTGATTTATATTGCATTATCGGGTTAACCTATCATGGAGTTTCTACATGGTATCAGAGCTGTGAAAAGTATACTGAGAAGAGAATTCAAAGTTTAAAGTGCGGGGTTGCAAGTGAAAATCAAATTCATATCATACTTCAAGATTGGCCAATGGCATTCTATGGCATGGGACTCGAGTATGCGTTGGAAGGTAGCTCGAATTACATAGCGTGGAAAGATAGAAAGGAGGTTGTATTAGAATACAATGGCTTGAAGGAATTCATTGATCAAGAAATCCCAAAGCCAGCTTCAACTAATGCACAAGAGTTGGCTGAGTTGAAGACGTGTGTGGTGAAGATGAGACAAATCATCCTTGAGGTTGTTCGAGACCATATCGTCTCGAGTCTCCGTGGGAAGGATACTCCATTTTCAATGTGGAAGACATTGAAGGACCTATACCAGAACAGTATCGACCAAAGGAAATTGGCGCTCAAGGATAAACTTCAAAGAATCGAGATGGAGAAGGGAGATACTATTTCCACATATTTGAAGAAGCTCACCACCTACAGACATGAGCTTGGTAGTGTGGGAATAACTATTTTTGATGATGATATGGTGAGCCTCGCTCTCCTTAACCTTCCAAAGAGTTGGAATAGCTACCAAGACTCTGTGAATGGAAGGGAGAAATTGCTGGATTAGGAACGACTGTGGTTAGATCTTATGTAGGAGGAGATCAGGAGTAGCACATGAGATGGTTCTTCATCCAATAATGATGATGAAGAAAATATGGCCTTAGCAAGTAAGGGAAGGAAAGGGAAGGGGAAGGCTTCCCATTTCAAATTGAATTCTTCTCATGGATGGAAGAAGGGTGACATGTCTAAAGTAAGATGCTTTAATTGTCACAAGATGGGACATTATGCAACTAATTTCCCATCGAAGAAGTACAAGAAGGGACCCTCGGAAGGATTGAAAGGTGAGGCATTAGCCTCTCTATTCGAAATGGACTTTACCCTCATCATATGCATGGTGTCATTGATGATGGGTTGTGTCTGGTATCTTGACAGTGGAGCCTCATTCCACATGACCGATGATAAAAATTTATTCAGTGCATTGGAGGAGAAAGACCTCAAGATGTGCATAGAGATGAGTTATTATGGAAGATATAATGTTTTAGAAGTGGGCATGGTTGCTTTTTTGAGGGAGTGTTAAGCTCCTCTCACCTTGACAGATGTAATGTATGTTCCTAGACTGAATAAGAATTTGGTATCGGTCGCAATGTTGGAGGACAAAGGCTATGATGTTGTGTTCAGTAAAGGAAATGAATTCCTAAGACACATAGCCATGGGTCAAACCAAGAGGATATGGACTATGGTGAAGAATCTCTATAGACGAGAGGTAGATGATTGTGCAACATTGAGTACAAAAGAAGAATTGGTGCAAAGCCAAGACATTGGCGAGTTGTGGCACAGACGGTTAGGCCATTTGCATCATGGGGATTTGAAGAGAATGCAGTAGATATCTACAAGAATTCTTAGAGGTAAACTTAAGAAACTTGACACATGCAAAGGTTGTACCTTGGGAAAGTACACCAAGACTTCCTTTCATGATCGAGACAGTCAAGTAGAGGCTATCTTAGAGCAAGTTCATACTGATTTGTGTGGACCATTCTCGATGGCATCCACAGTGAAGCAAAGGTATTATGTCATTTTCATTGATGACTATTCTCGTAAATGCTAGATTTATTTCATGTAGAAGAAGGACCAAATCTTCACGAAATTCTGTGGGTTCAAAGCTTCGGTTGTGAAAGATTCAGGGAAGAAGATAAAGACCTTGAGAAGTGACAATGGTGGAGAATATGTCTCTCAAGAGTTTGCGGACTTCTGTGCAACAGAAAGAATTAAATAAGAGTTGATGACACCTCATAACCAACAGTAGAATGGGGTGGGCAAGAGGAATAATAAAACTATTATAGGGGAAGCACGAGAAATGTTGCATGACCAAGGCCTACCACTTCACTTGTGGGCTGAGGCATGCAACACAACATCCTATTTTCATAATAGAAGCCTGCGTCAGATACTTGGGATGAAGACACCAAAGGAATATTTCTCCCTTAAGAGACCAGATGTGGGTCACTTTAGGAAGGATGCAGAGACGAAGCTTGAGTCGACAATAGAATTGGGGATATCAAGTGTACTTGCTTACCAGTCAAAGGGCAGTGGTTCGCAGAGATCTCAAGTTTGATGAGCAGAAGCCATACGAGTTTCCCTTGAGAGAGAGCTCCAACTATAGGTTGTGGAGGAACTATTGGTTCCTAAGGAGGAGGAGCCTCAGACTGATGCAGAGCAGCCACATGCAAAGGTTCTAGGAGTGGAGACATCCACTCAAGTAGAGTCTTCCAGAGATGGATGAAAGCACACAAGAGAAGCTGACAGATTGTTGGAGGATGTGAGAGAGAATGTGGGAGCACCATGTTCTCAGTGTAGATAGAGGAGGTCACCTGAGAGGTACACTGGATACATGGCCCTTGCCAGGGAATGTGTTGAGACTGAGCCATCTTCCTTTGAGGAAGCAGTGCAGCAACCGATTTAGGTTGATGCTATGCTGGAGGAGAATGACTCCATAGTTCATAATAGTGTTTGGGACGTGGTTCCGAGACTAGAGAAAAAGTCAGTTGTGAGTTCCCGTTGGATTTACAAGGTAAATCAAGCTACTAATGGTAGTGTGGAGAAGCATAAGGCAAGATTTGTTGCCCGTGGATTTTCACAGGTCAAGGGGATTGACTATGATGAGAATTTTGCTCCTATCACAAGGTACTCATATATCAGATCTATGTTGGCACTATCAACACAGATGGGTTGGATGACCCATCAGATGGATGTGAAGACTGCATTCCTCAATGGTAAGATTGAGGAAGAGGTGTGCATAGAGCAGTCGGAAGGTTTTGAGAGCTTCAATCTTGAGTCACATGTGTGCCAACTCAAGAGAGAATTGTACATCATAAAGCAAGCACCTTGTGCTTGGTACACCAAGATAGACAATTACTTCACCAAGTTGGGCTTCACAAAGAGTGAAGTGGATGTGAACCTATACCACATTGTGGTGAAAGGTAAGCTATTGATCATCGTACTTTATGTTTATGATCTCATATTGACTAGTGATGATCAGTTGATCGTGTCTTGTAAGGAGGACTTTGCAAGATAATTCAAGATGAGAGACATGGGTCTCGTGCATTACTTCCTTGGCATGGAAGTGTGGTAGAAGGATGGGGAGTTGTTTGTGTCTCAGGGCAAGTATGCCAATGAGATTCTCAGGAGATTCCACATGGAGAAGTGCAAGCCCATGCAGACTTCTCTAGCAGGTAACTGGAGGAACGAGGTTGCTACTTTAAGAAAAGTCATAGAGGCTATTGTGTACATGCAACTTGTGGCTACAATGATGTACTTAATGAATAGACGACTAGATTTTTGCTATATGGTGAACCAGCTGAGTCAAGCGATGGTTCAGCCTACCAAGATGTTTTGGAAGGCAGGAAAGCATGTATTAAGATACCTCAGAGGCACATCTCAGTATGGATTATGGTAGAGATAGATAAAGGGAGTGAAGCTACATGGTTTCACTGATGCAGATTGGGTAGGGAGTCCATCAGAACGGAAGAGCACATCAGGAGGGATTTTCAACCTTGGGTCGGTGATAGTTTCTTGGTATAGCAGGAAACAAATGTCGGTTGCACTAAGCACGTAAGAGGCAGAATACATGGCTGCAAGTTAGGCAACATGTGAGGCCTTTTGGATGCAGAAAATCCTAGTTGGTTTGTTTCATCAGAGGATGGATCCATGGAAAATTTTAGGGGCGAATTTTTTCCCTTTGGCGAAATTAAGGGGTTTTAAATTTTTAGTGGGCGAATATTTTGTATCATGGTACATTTTTACAAATCACCTCAAATTTATTTTATAAAAATTTAGGTATGGAGGTTAGCGCACCTTATTTTAAGGGAGAGGATAAAAAGGTAAATTTAGCCCTTGAAATTAGGAGTTACAACCTTCCATTCGCCCTAATTTTCAAGAATAGACTTTATTTAAGTGAATCCTATGGGCCAAATACCATATTTATAAAAGAGGTATGGTAAATTAATAGAAATATAAATAAATGAGAGGTATCTTAAATAAATAAAACATTTTTTATATTTACTCCATAAGTCACCTTATATACATGCAAGGGTGTAAACAAATAAAAATAAAAATAAAGTGGAGGTATGGTAAATAAATAAAACCTCTTTTTATACTTCCTCAAAAGGTATGGTAAATAAATAAAAATATAAATAAACTAGAGGTATGGTAACTAAGTAAAACCTCTTTTTATATTTAGTCCATAACCCTCTTTCTATTTATGAAGGCTCAAAAAAGAGGTTTTATTTAAGTGAATCCTATGGGCCAAATACCATATTTGTAAAAGAGGTATGGTAAATTAATAAAGATATACATAATGAGATGTATGGTAAAAAAATAAAACATTTTTTTATCTTTACTCCATAAGTCACCTTAGATTTAGGAACACTCAAAAATTGCATTATATTTAGGTGAAACCTATGGGAAAAATACTATGGGCCAAATACCATGTGTTAGATTATTATTAGTACCATGCAAAAAACATTATTAACCCTGATATTAGTATTAATAAAAATAAATGCCACATGGTATTGACCTGTGATATTCACGTGGAATGTAGCCTATTTAAACAGGGGAATTAAACCAACATAGATCCATCTTTACTTTGGATCTACTAAGCCCGAGAGGGATCAAATATCGTGATATGCAAACTAGCATAGAGTGAAAAAATATTTGATCCCTCTCACGGCTTGGTGGATCAAGAGTAAAAATGGATGTTGTAATTTAATGTATGTTCAACATTTTAACGTGGTTAAAATAAAAAATAAAATAAAAATCAATTATTAATTTTTATAAATTGCTAATAGTAATTTTTAAGCTCTAGGTTTATGACAACCCATGGTATTGACCCATGGTAATACCATGGTATTCATGTGAGCATAGACTATTTAAAGGGGAAATTATATCATCTTAGATCCATCTTAATTCTGGGTCTACGAAGTGCTTAGAGGGATAAATAGATTTCATCCCTCTAAGAGTGGTAGATGTGGAGTTAAGATGGATATAGGTTGGTTTTTATGATAATGAAGATATTAAATAGACTTAGGAAATTATATTGTAAAAACATCTTAAGGTGAATGGTTAAAGCTACATTTAGTCACTTCACAAAATTTAGTAAAACATATCAATACCTACATCAATATTGGTTTTTCTGATTTAACAAAAGAAATTCAAAATAGTGAAACCTTATCACTCTTTCCACATCACCCTCCTAGAAGATTTCCCACCATTTTTCAAACATTCTCAATATGATATCTTCATGAAAAAGTTTAGGTACTGATGTTGGATTAGTTGTTTGTTTGAGAAAAAAGTTGTTTTGTACAACCTTTCATCTTCTGTGCTATTCTTAGTTTGTCCTAATGATCTGTAGGGGTTGGAGCCACTGCACCATATTTTCCTAAAAGGTGGAGATTGTTCACCAAAAAGGAACTTAATCTACATGTTACAACACTGTTAAAAATGCGAGACGTATGAGGTTAGTGAATTATGCTAATAAGAAATTTAGATTGGGAGATACACAATTAAATTTTATTATTTAATTGAAGATTTCCAATTAGAATAATAATAAATCTACATTTATATATTCATATATTGATTGGAAGGCTTCTCACAATGGTCACTTCTTTCAATTAGATCCCCTTCAAGCCTTCGGGATACCTAATACTTTCTTATATAATATAGTTGGGGCTTGCTACTTGTTGGCGTGTTGGGGTAAACAAACTTGATGTGTTTTTCTTTATCTCGTAGTTGGAGTCTATGGAATAAGAAAGAAATTTTGATAACTTGAAAAAAGTGGTAGCTTGAAAAAAGTTGTAGAGAAAAGATTAATCTCTCCTACCTTGATAGAACTTGTGGTCAATATCAACACCTACAAGAACTTTGTTGTGGAATATTATCAAAACTAATAGAAGGACATGAAAGAGTGTACTGTAAGAACCTTGACAAACACAACCACTGAAACTTGGAACATTGTTTGTAGGAAGAGAAAATTATGTTTCATTTTGCCAAACATGTATGTTAGTATACTACAGTTTAATAAATATGTTTTTTTACTATCATATATGGTTTCATACTTTAACAAAACATTTGCTAAGACTTCACAATGTTTTATTATTCAGTAAAAGATTTGCCAAGATATTACAAGATTTTATAATTCAGTGAAATATTCTCCATCACTATACAAGAAATATTATCTGGTGAGAGATTTGCCAAAAAAATTTATATATACATATTATATTATTGATAAAATCGCCTCACATTTTTCCTATGTGTCATGGGGATTAGCCCATTTATTATACATATAAATTTAGGGTGGTTCTTAAAATTTTCCCTGGATGGATCCGACTGTGATCTATTGTGATAATCAGAGTTGTATCAAACTCTCTGAGAATCCAATATTTCATGATAGGTCCAAGCACATTAGCATCTGGTATCATCATCTCAGAGACTGTGTAGCGAGGAGGATCATGTTTTTGCAGTATATTTCAACAGAGGAGCAAGATGCTGACATTTCAACAAAGGCATTGTCAAAGTGTAAATTTGAGTTCCATAGACACAGGATAGGGGTGGCAGATAATCCCTTTATTGTCGAGAGCAAGTGTTGAAATATGGAAATAAGAATATTCCAATTTAATTTGTCCTTGAATTAAATTGTGAATTAAAATCGAATTTAGCCCTAACAGCTACATGGAAATAATTAATTAATTTATTTTAAATTAATTAGTTGGAGAAATTCAAGTTAGAAGTCTTTTTGAATTCATGAAAGAGTTATCCCTTAAATTAAGGAGATAATATTGAGTTATATTTGAGTTGTAATTAGTTAGCTCAGTTTACTGAGTTAAGTCTAGTTAAATTAGTTCCAAACTATTTGAGGAACTAATAGTGAGTTAACAACAAGTTGATGCATTAATGCACTCAACTAGTGCTACTCTAGTCAACTAAAGATTCCCTCATCAGAAACTCATGCATGTCTATTATGAGAAAGACCCAGTTGAGATTAATGCTCAAGAACAGTGTACTATCAGTTGCATGTGTTTTCTCATGGAGAAAAGTTATGCAGTTATGTTATGTTATGTTATGTTATGTTGAATACTGGGTTTATGATTTAATGTTATATTGATGCGCGAATCTATGCTTTTTTACTTTGCCATATGAACGCATTTAAGAATATCTGCTTACGCAAAGATAGTCATAATGTCTCTTGAATTTAACCAACACTTAAGCTAATCTAGGTAAACATAGAAGCAAGAGTAAATATAAAGGTGCGTAAGGGTCTGAATTTCCTATCTAGGGTCTGGAAAGGATGATTGCAGACCTTCATGAAGGTTTCGAAGCCAAATTAGAGAAGTTCCTTGATAAGCCCTAAAAGGATTATCGGTCTATGTGAAGGAAGGGTTAGGGTATAAAACGACATCACAACTATCTCAGGGTGCAGAATTCCTGCATCCCCACATACTGCTTTGGGTGAGACTTTAGTCCACACTCCATCGATTGTTGCTGAAAGGGCCAGTAGTGTAGGGATTTGCTTGCCTAATTAATAGTGAACCTGGGTGAGGGCCCATTAAGCCAACAGAGATATGCTAGGCCTTTTGCAGCTCCTAAAGCAATCCTTGGACATGTGTTCTAGACTATCTTAATATCCTTTTAATATCCTCCATACAATATGCATTTCTTGGATTCTCAAACTAGGCCATTAGAAAAAAAAATACTATATATGAAAGGCTAGTTAGAATCTTCATACTTAACCTGTTATTATATAATCAAAATTAAAAATCATAAAATCAAACAAATTTTCTGAGATAATGTATGTCGTTTGAATAGTAAAATAAGATAAGAGTTTTATGTGTTTTTATTAGTTATAGGATAAGAGAAGGTATCATTTAATATTACCAAAATTGGGTCTACCCCATGTAAGAACCCTGCTTGATGAGTAACCAATAATATTTTATCACTTAGAGCACCTTGTATGCATTACTAGGAGATGAATAATTAGAAAGATTGAATATCAAATATTCCCAATGAATTTTTATATATGGTAAATCAACCTTCTAGGTATATAGACAGTGATACATGACAATCTGATTATTCTTACCTTATAAATTTCATAACCAATATGGGCATTCACAACACTAAAAATGTCATCAAGAAGATAAATATTTGTATTGTGGTAAACAACTCATCCCAGTTAAATTTTTTGTTTCTATCCACCACTAAGGGTGATCCCTTGCTCCCCAATTTCATTATGGTCTCCAAATTCCATCATTTCTAAATACTTTTACAGTGCACATAATCGAATTGCATTATGGTATTATCATAGTCTATGGGAAATCCAAAGAGAATGTTTTCTTTTATTGTCCCATTATGTATCCATGATGTTTGTGCCACATACTCTGTGCCATCGCCCATTTTTACCTGTATTAAAAGTAATGAAAATAAAAATGCAAACAATTATTAGATGAAAACATCTGATCAAATTGATTGAAACAACAGTTTGAGAATAACCTAGGAAAAGCAAGTGAAAATTCACTGTGAATAAGAATAATCCATTGTTATCTGATGTATATGAATATAGGTTGGATGACAGTTGACACTTTTGAAGAGTTATGTACATTTTGCAATAGACAATTTATGAAGTAGCAAACTCAACAACAAAGATAATAGGTTAAAGAAAAGTATTACAAAAATCTGAGAATCATAGTCCAAATCAATAGACCTGTTTAATCTGACTGGATATAAAAAAAACAAATGAATTAAAAATAAAATAAAATTATTTAATGTTGAAAAATAACCAAAAAATCTTTACAAAGTGAAATAGATAATTCTCTAGGAGAAAAAAACAACCCAACAATAGCACTGCACCATGACAGGTCCGCTAGAAATCAAACAAAACTATGAAGGCTTAGGAAGAGTAGCATCCTTGCCAACATTGAATGAGGAGAGAAATCATCATCCATCACCACAAATATGGAAGAATTATGGGGGGGAGAATTTGGAGACCCCATTTGCCTCCCCAAATATTCAATTCTAGAAGATCCCTCCAAGATGAAAGAAACCTTGATGCAAGCATCTCTCCATGGTCTCTATGCTAAGAACAAGGGCGAGTGGTAGTCCCTTTATGCCATATGTGGAGAGCAGTGGTATGAAGTGGTTTCATGATATCTCATTTTGATGGCCTCTATTTCAATAATATATCATTTTCCATGCTAGTGACACGTTGTATCCAGTCTCTTCATTTCTTTGATTTTTGAGAGGTGGAGTTGTCAATGAAGTAGGCCTTGAAGGTCCTTGTAGGGCACATTATCTACTAGGAAATACAACTTTAGTTATTGGGATAAGAATATGTGATTTGGGTTTTTAAAAAAAAGGTTGCAAGGGACTTTCTGGAGTCTCTACAGAAGAAATTAAATCTCCCTAGGATCTTGTAGTAGACGGGGCACTTGAAACATGAAGTGCTCTTTAGTCTCCACCTCCTAGAAGGAGGAGTGTCGACAAATCTTGTCCTCTTATGGAATATAATGATACATATCTTGACACATAAATGGTTGGAACATGATATTAGTTTATGAGGGGAATCTTGATTCCATGGTATTAGTGCCTTCATATGTAGTTGGACAAACAATTGACTGTTAAGTTGAAAAAAATTCTTAGTGTAAAATGCTAGATTAGATCTAAGACATTGTGATGGAGAAAACCAAGTGATTAGAATGTAATCCCATTAGGTGTCCTCCTTGATTCATTCATTATTCTCCTCCTTGGGAGCGGGAGGATTCAAGGGTACCTATAAAGTAGGGAGTCAATAAATGGAGATAATGGAGAAATGAAGAAAAAAAGTGGTCTGAAAGTCTCAATATTTCCTTCAACTAGAATGATCCAAGGAGACTAGATCTTTATAGGAATGGAGAGACAAATATGGATCTCTCTCCCAACTCAAGGTAGAGTCTCAAAGGGCCCAATATATAGCCTCTAAAACAAATTATTTTGTGGTTTGTTCCCTATTATTAGAAATAAGTTAGAGCTTCTTTTATTTCCCCCTTGGAGCATTTTACACAAGATTGCAGATTGGTTATAATATTGAAGCCAAGTTTTATAAGACCATCCAATTCTTTTAGATGAAGGGAATTTTGTCACCATTTTCTTTATAGTAATTACTTATCCCAACAGTATTGGGTAAAACAAAGGATAAACCAATTACATATCCTCTACCCACTATGGGAAGAACAAATATGGCACCTATCATAAGATGTTTTCCCATTCCAATGAGAAATGGCAAACATTTAGGCCAAAGAGCTTTGAAAGGAAAAATAATTCCTTTATAAGCATTATTGAGAGTTTGGTGACTTATATGTTGATGTCAACAATCCCAGCTACATTGATCCAAACTTGATGCTAATGCCCAAAGATAGCCTTGCCATCAACAAGGAAGCTCTTTGTACATAGAACTGTCAAATCAAGCACAAACTAACATATATGGTCATTGATAATGGCAAGCAAAATAAACTTCTCTTGCTTCAATTAGAAAAGGAGGTCAAGCTACCAAAATCAACTCATCCCTACTCACATTAGCTTGAATGGGTCAAAGATGCACATTAGCTTGTGCTAATCACTTGACAATAGATCAGACTGTTAGTAGAAGATGGCAAGATTTTTCCCAATATCTTATATTTTCTTAAAAACAAAGATGAGAAGACTTGTGAAAATAAGATGATGATAAAAATTGTAACTAATTTATCCTTTTCCTTGAAGTAATATAAGTGGAATTTAAAAATAAAGGGAATGTTATAAGATAGGTGTTAGAGTCGGTCTTGTCAGTCCTCCGTCAGAGATCAAAACTCTTTCTGCATTTCATTTTTAGGAGTCCCACTCCATTCACTCAGCTGCATTCCACTTGGGGCATGCCATAATCTGACGGAAAAGGTCTTGTTAGTCATTTCCCCACATGTCTGGCACCTGCTGGCTCAGGTCTTTTGTCAATGTTCACTAAAGTCCATGACAGTCAATGTTCGATCTTTTAATGGACAAGAGTCATTTTCAGTCATTAGGTCTAGGGATCAGATAAATTGGTCTTCAAACATGTCCAATAAAGCCATTCAGGCCAGAGGGAGGCCCTTACAAAATTGTGATTCAAATATTTTCATCGTCATGTTGACAGATTACGACTGTTCTTCCAAACTCTGTTTTGAAGAAAAGTCAAACAATGTGTCATTTGCGATAAATTTCAAAAATGTTTTTAGTCGATCTCTTCAGGCGCGGCCATGGTTTCCTTGGTCAAATGCCATGTCAAAAACCCCTGCAAAAAAGTGTCAAAAATTTCATCATTTTAGCTAAAAATTCAAAGGGAAAAGTAAAATACAAAGTTGCATTAAATCAGGGCAAAAGTGTCAAAACCAAAACATTAGCTAAGTGGGTTTTGAAGAAATAAAAATCTAACCCATGACTCCAAATGTCTTTATAAAGGATTCCCACAAAAAACAAAGTCATTGTGCAAATCAAGGTTATAGAGAAGCATTGCAAAGTCATTGGGAGAACTTGCACGCATTTGGAGTGAGTTTGGAAGTGTTTTCCAAAGCGCGGCACACACACAGAGGGGTGCGGCGCACATAGGGAGCGCGGCACACAGAGCGCGACCCCGCAATTGTGAAAATACATGGGTGTGACACACATATAGACCGCGGCGCACACCCACAAAGGCCCGAAATTGTGCCAAACATGCAACAAATCACTTTGAAACCCTTCAAATTGATAGGTAGGGTCTATATCTTGGCTTGCTCATCAAATTTTGTGAACATGATGGTGGTTTATGACCATTGATAGTTGCAATAAAAACTCGTAAACCCTACCACTTGAAATCATCAAAGTCATTGCTCTAGGGTTGAAAACTTGTTGTGTTGATGCCAAGGCTCCTCTTTAACCTCTCATTTTTTCCCTCCTTTCCATTGTTCCGTTCCCCCCTATCCCATTTTTCCCTATTTTCCCTACCCTAAAACAGTACTAAACCCCTATTCCCTATCCCCTCCAGTCATTTTTCAACTATAAAACCTCAAAACGCTAACTTATAAAATCCCCAAACCCTCCTACATATCCCTAAACAAAATTTCCCCCATAACCCCTAATCCCATCATATTATTCCCCTTCCTAACACTCCCTTTTTGCATTGTTCCCCTTGGTGGCAGAGTTCATAGCAACACACAATTTCACTACCATTATCAAAAGGCAGTCCAAGCACAGTACACATACAACAGTCATGGCATCTGAGCATTCATCGAAGTATGAGATAGAAACACAAAGTGATTCATTCTTGGAAGTACAGGCTCCCCCGAGACATCACAAAAGTGGCAAACATGTTAGGGATGAGCCAACCACCCTCACACAATTGCAGGCCTGCCCTCTTGCTATGTCATGTTTCCAGCATCTATCATGTTTTGAGTTTTTACAAAAGGTGGCTAATGTCTGAGTTCATCATGAGTTGGCCCATATTTTTGTGCTTCACCTACATGGAGATCACTCTATCTTGGCCGAGGTCACCTTCAAACTGACACCCGAAACTGTCTCATTAGCAACCGGCATACTGAATGTTGGAGAACAATGGCACAAAAAATAGAAGGTGGATCAGCAACACTATGAGCCTTACATTAAGGCCAGTTTCTTGAGGTATCTCCAAAGAGTCTTTCCATTCCGATATTTCAAAGATGAATATGCTCCACTCATGAAGTTGTCATGAAATATTTCAGCTGTGAGGGGAGGTTCTCTCGTCTATATTCCTATCACATCAGGTTTCTCATGCACTTTACCAGGTTATGGATGATGAAAATCCCATATTTCATTTGCAGGAACATAGAGAGGATGACCACCTTCATGCAGCACAAAACCCCTCAGTAGCAACTTAACTTTTTTTATCATTTTTCTCTTATTAAGATTTTGGTGGATCATCAGCTGGGATTACAGGGCATTACTTGGGATGACTTCATCTCCCGTGACCTCTTCAGCACTTCCCAGCTATTATCAGAGGTTGAACATGGGATAGGTGCTCCTTCTCATCAGTATGCGTGCCATGAGACCACTACTATGCCAGTATTCATCACCTATCAGAGAGGCAGTAGACATTTGTTTGCAGCTGCAAGGTGAGTGTTGTCTCCACCCAGGGTGGAAGGGGCCTCACTTCCAACATCGGAAACACAGGTACAGGATAGGGGCAAGAATCACATGCATGATGAGGGGCCATCAGGTGAAAAAGAGGCCGACTTCATCCTCATTCATGATGATGATACAGATGTGGAGAGTGCCAAACTTAGGAGGACCATCAAGAAGCAGCAAACAGAGATCCAAGACTTGTCACCCAATTTGGAGAGGGCTAAGTGGATTATCAGGTATTTGGAGTAGAGGAACAAACAGCTCAAGGACTAGCATGAGATCATGGAGCTGCAAAACATCCATGACAATCACCAAGCTGCCCAACACAGGAGGATTGAGCTCACTCCATTAGAGCAAGAGATTAACAATCACTGGGAGTCTTGGCTCGAGTGTATGAACATCCACCTTGAGAGACTGTTAGAGAAGGCCAACAAGGACAAAACCATATTGAGGCGGATGGTTTATCACTACAGGGCACGAAAAATGATTTCAAAGGCTCGGATAAGGAGTTTGAAGGTGAAATTGGGGAGAGCGACAAAGAGAAAAAAGAGGCAAAAAGAGCAAGATCGGCTTCGAATATTGGCTGAAGCCTTTGTGGCCTACATAACACTTCATAGGGAACCTCCAGCCCAAATTTCAAAAAACTTTGGGGCAATTTTGGTCACATGACAAATTTTTGGGCACAAAACAAGGATTTTCTCCTTGTGCGCCGTGCCACTGGCGCAGCGCTTAGGATTGGGAGCTCCAAATCAAGAATGATTTGCATTTTTCGATTCAGCATGAAAAATCATGACTACTGGTGCATGGACAAGAAATTTTTGCAAGTTTTGAGTCCCCAGGAGGTCAAAAACACTCAAAAAATGACCTCTCTGCCCCTATTTTGACACACAGGAAGAAGTCTTGGGATAATGAAGTTTTGTAGGGGAAAATGAGCACAAAATTTAGACATTCTACTTGGGTTGTAAAGTAGACAGGTAGGGCTTTCCAACAAGCACACTTGGGAACAATTTGGACTCCAGAAGGTACCTCAAAATCGCCTTAAACATGGCACTGTGCATATAGACCAAAAGGCCAAAATCACTTCCGCTTCGCGACATTTCGATTCGTGACTTTCTCCAAGTGGGCCCACTCATTTACACTACACTTTTTTTGGCACCTAAGGCAAATTTTAAAGAATATTTTCACTAAAGGTTGGCTTCTATCCAAGTGGCAAAGGAAGGCGAGCAGTCACCCAAGGCATTTGTCATTTTTGTAACGCTGCACCTGTAACTAATGGTTGGATTTCCATTTCCATTTTGTAACGATTTGAAAAACTCCCCAACCCTTGGTCATTCTTGTTGTATAGGTAAATCCCCTCTACGGATAGAGGCGATCCCTACTAGCCCAACAGGGGTCTAGCAACAATCGAACAATGCTACACCGCAGGTTCCTAGTTGCAATTAACAAGTTGGTGAGAATAACCTACTTGGATTCCAACGCTTGTTTGTCGAAGAGATACTCCTCTCACTCTTTCGCTCCAGCCGATCACAATTCCCCGCTATCCTCGCGGACGAACACCTGCACAAGCAAAAGAGAGCAAACAAAAGCGTAAAATCTACTAACAACAACTATGTATCGGTCAGGAAAGATACAATTTTCATTAATCAATCATTGAACAAATGTAAATGGAACCATAAGAGTAGTCATCTATCTTTATTAACAAAAAGTAGAGTAAGGTACAACCGGTGTCCTGACGCTGAGTCCTTCCCTAGAGGGTCCAGCCAGCATATCTTCCAAGCATTCACCTTTGGAACAAATCTCCCAAGTCAAAAGGTCGCTCTCTCACATACAAGGCAACAAGCTCATGACCTTTCTCAAGCTCAAAGCAATCCTCACACAACACACCAAAGCCTACAAAGAGCAGCACTAAAATGCACAAAGAATTCCTCACTCAAAGTCTATATGTTCCAAACTAGCTGCTCATGGGCAATGGAGGAGGCTTATAAAGAGAAGGAGTCTCCATGAATAGGTAAAGGATGAGCTTTCCCCCAAGATAAGTGGATGGTCAGTCGAACAGACATACCAGAGAAAGGATGGCGACCTCAACAATGCTAACAACCAGTCTGGAGGGATCTGGAAGGCTGGTTGTTAGAACAAATTCGCTCAAACAGGATCAGCGCGGAAAACCCGTGAACTGCCGCGCTGACATCGCCAACTTATGTAGAAGAGGTCTGGTCAGTGCGAAAAGGGCAAACGGAGGGTGCGCTGTTCGTTAAAATGGGACCAGCGCGGAAAAGACGTGTCCTTCCACGATGGCAGCGCAACAACAACACTAGCCTCCGCCTGTCAGCGCGGTTATTTTATGAACAGACGCGATGATCCAGTGAACTTAGGAAAAGAGGGTTTTTTAGCCATTCTTGAGGAGCATGAGTATAGGTGAATGTGGTTTATAGCACAGTAGGGAGACTGACATGATGGCAGTGACATTTTACTGTGTAACAG
>APFE030654218.1:0-31388 GCA_000404065.3 Pinus taeda
GAGGACAGAGCTGCAAAGACACGTCATTCAGCAGTTATAACAAAGCGTTCAACCGACTCAGTGACCCCCAAAGATCGAAATCTTCTGACAGAATTAAAGAGCATTTATGTTGTAATGAAAGCTGCAATAACTTCTTATCTGCTATTTCTGTACGAGTTAATGAAGATATTTATTTCTCAGATGACTCAATGCCTGAGATATTTTGTATGAAACTTTTCTATATATTCCCCCTCTCATGAGTTTGCAGGGGTTGGATGTTGTTGTTATCTTTTCTATAGTTCTTTGACTGTAAATTCTCAGAGAAGTAATACAAAGGTGGTGGAATTTCCAAAGCTCTGTGTTGTTTTGATGCATTGTGGTGTTTAGCTGAAAGTTACAGGATTCCTGCGTATTTCATGGCACAATAATTTTTCCTTACAACTCTTTGTTATGTGTTTTGTTATCATTCATATCTCTTTCATGTTTCTGTGCTTTACAGTTAATGGCAAGGAAAAAGAATAGTTCCAGGATTTAATCACAGATTACCCTGAACTCAATCTAAGCTATTATAAGTGTTTTCTTCAGTTATAGTTATAAAGGTGTAATTCTTAATTGCTACCCTTTCACGCTATATCTTTCACAGTGATTATTGTTTCAGGAATTCAAGTTTTGCTCCTGAGGAATATATCTCCCTCTCCCACCCCAGCTTAGTGAAAAATTCTTAATTGCTTTTCACTGGTTGTTTACATTTCACTATCATAATTTCAAGTTTGTTTTATGAAATATATAAATGGCCCTGTAATCCCAGCTGCTCAAACTCAAGATTTCAACAACCATTAGCCACAGACTCCATTGCCCAATGAACTAACATTATCTGCAGATTTCACTTTAGGTACAGAAAGACATCCTTCCAACCAAACATAAACCAAAACCCTTACTTCATAACTAGCCTAAAAACCTCTACAGAACAGAGACAAACCTTATAGAGAGAGCCCTCTCTGATTACAGTTGGGCTAGAAGCTGTAATCCAAAGATTGGTTAGTGGTTACCCCGGCCGTATTCCCTTGGGAGTCATAGGGAACAACCTGGGTGTTAACAGCTTGAAGGTCAATCATGATTGGGGATCAGCCTAAGGAGTTCACACTGATGATGAGGAGGGTTTTGAAGGGGTATGAGAGGTGGCAAAGGTTTTTACAATCAACACATGTTGGATGGTAAACTTGCACAACTAATACAATGAGATATTAGCCTGATTCTTCTTCATGTCCTCGATGATATTGTAATCCAAGTCTATGAATGAGGCCTCTTGCAACGATCATTGTGATAACGAGGTAGTTTTAGTTGTCACCCCTTTGGTCAAACTTTTGGGTGTGGATGTGTCCCATCTCCCAATGGTTGGGGACTCCTTAGAGCTTAGATCATTCGTCTCTTTGGGGGAAGGGGTGGATGGTTGGCTGGTATTAGTGGGTGGAAAAATCCTTCTTAACAGAGCCCTTTTCTTATCTTTTAGCATAGTCGGGGGTTTCATGGCAGGAGCATATCCCACGATGGCCTCTTGAGTGATTAGTACCTCTCCCCCACGGATGAATTTGGAGGTTAACATGATGGATGGAGCATCATCGTTGGGAGGGGAGTCGTCCGCTTCAGGGTCATTATTTTCTTCACACTCTCCTATGGCTTGGTCTTATAAAAGCTAGGTGACTATGATGATCATGTTATGGATCCATTGGGGACATGTTTTCTTAGAGTGAGAGGCCAGATGGAAAGTGAAAAAGTTATCCTTTCCTAGCTCTTCCATATTGAAGTTCTAACTAGATGTCTGTGACGTTTTAGAGGGGGGATTATTAGATTTCTGGAAAAAGGGTTTATAGGGATTTCCTCCTCTCGAAGCGTCACTGGTCTTTCTCTTTAATTCATACACTATGTTATTCAACTTCTTTAAGGCTTTGGTCAGTCCTTCGAAATCGAAGGAATCTTTGTCTTTATCTGCAGTTTTACTTGATGAGGCTTGATTTTTCTTACGAGAGGGTTTTTCCTCTTCTCAGGACTCATTCTCTAGGGAACTGATAGAAAGAAGATCCTTTTCAACCTCGAGCACTGTAGCAAAGTTCTCTACCAGGGTGAGTTTTTCTTCACATTTAACAAACATGACAATATCCCATGGTGGGCCCTGGTGTAATAATCAATCGTGATGGAATCATCAAGGGCCACATCCATCGGGAACTTATTCAAAATGGTGGATTAAAAGTGGTGGTGAATTGTTGGTTGAAATCCTTCACCTTCCCCTTCTTGTGGAACTTCAATGTGCTAAGATCAATGAGGAGCATAGAAGGTGTCTTATCTTCCAAAAACTTATCAAGAAAGGTTTCTCGGAAATCATCCCAAGTTCTGATGGAGACAATGGGAAACCACTGATACCAAGTGGCTGCCTTATTATCAAGAGTGTCATCACCCACAAACGACAAGCCACATCGCCATATTGTACCTTCATCATTTTCAATGCTAGGTAGAAATTGCTAATATGGTCATCACCCAAGGTTCCCTTTTCAGGGTCGAACTTCGAAAGGTGTTTCTCAGAATGGCGGGGAATGTCATGAACTTGGCCCATAATGTTTAGTGGGGATTGAGCCATCCAGGCCAACAGATGTTGGCGGTGGTTGCCTCCAGGTGGGGGTGGAAACAGGAGGTGATTGTCATTTCCCTCTGATTCTCTACCAGTGCCTAATCCCCCACTGGTGTGAGGAGGTCACCTGCCTTCCTCTCGAGGCACTCTGAGGTGTCCTAGATCCCCAGTGTTTCTCACATTCCTGGTATTCCTTAGGTTCCTCAGGAGTAGTTGATTATTGTAAAATTTTATATGATCTCTAATGTATTCCCTAATTCCCTGCCCTAGGGTCCCCTTAGTATTCCCCCTCAAAGGTTGATTGTTGACTGGGGTATCCTCTATGTAGCGTTGATCATTTCCCTGCATCTCTTCCCATTGTGACCGGTTATTTTCTCCATTGAAGGTATTCCCAAGGGTACCCCCCTCGTCTTCGGGAGGACTGTCCAACCCCTCTATGGAGAGCCTTTCAATAACATCCGCATAATCATCAAGCGTCAGGCTGATTAACCACAATATGGAGTTAACGAGGACTCCTTGACATGTGTGATGAGGCATGGAGGTGCAAGGTTTCAATAGGGAGTTAATGGTAGGCATGCATTTCAAACCCCTAGCAAACTGTCATGTAATAGGGAACATGGGCCTAAGCTGTTCGTTGGTGACTTCGAACAGGGAAGTTCCTCTCTTCTCGGGGAATCTTCAAGAGGGGGAGGTTGGAAACTTCTTGATGCGGCCTCATGAAAACCAGATCATAAAGAGGAATGTATGGTATCTCAAAAGGTGTGGGAGGATGGGGTTGGTTACTAGCTTGATGAGAAGTTTCAATGTGAGGGCATGGATTAGTACTTGGAATGGCCCTCCCTCTAGTGTCAAATCTATTGGTGGGCGAGAATTTTCCCCCAACAACAAAGGGGATCTCCCCGGTGTAGGTTCCCAACTAGAGCTTGCACCATTTTCTTTAGGGATCCCATCCACTATGTAGGCCTGGCTATCATTTAGGTGTGCTGAGCTTGCTTCAGAAGAAAGTGGAATGTGGGCTCAATTGAAAGCATGAACTTCAATAAACACAAGGAAATAATTGACAAATATCTTATAATGTGCATAACATGAATAGCTAGACTATTAAGAACATAAACCTTATGTAAAGTAACTATTAGTGGACTTCAAATAAGACTCATATATTGCAAGATAAAGCATAACAACTGTAAAGTAGTTCACAAAAATCAAACATCTATGAGCATAAGTAAATGTACAATCAAGAAAAGATTATACTAATACCAACGAAATAGTTCATCAACACAAGCATAGAGTTAGTGAATCATATAGCATCCATGCGAAGCAACACAAAGTTTGTAGTATGAGACAACACATGAAAAGACCACACATTAAAGAAATTTCAAGAACATCCAATCCATCAAGAGAAGAAAATACTCATGGAATTACGACATAAAATATTTGAGGAATCCAATAGTGCAATATTACAATCACTCCTTGCATCAATTAGAAGAGCATAAGTTCTCCTAAGAAATATATTTGAACATTTTCCTTAGCAAAAGGTCCTTGCAAATGTGTCATGAGGGTGTATTTATAGAGTGAGGGTGACTCATGGCCTACCCTTGACTCTTGAACTTCCTTATGACTGTTCATCTACCCGATGACCCTTCGTATTCCTCCTCATATTTCTTATTCCAAAATGTCTTATTCTACCAAACTACATACATCACAAAATAAGATACTAATCTAATCCATCAATTTAACAATAATAAGTTTTGGGACGTCCAGATTGAGCTGATATGTCGAGTAGGTGTGCCACAGGTTATATTCATCTGTGATGGGAGTGATTTTCTGTTGATATTTATCATGTCTTTGTAGGCACTCAAGTGCGTCTAGGATAAGGGTGGTCTGTTTGGCATTCACCTGGTCATTCAAGGTCACCATTTTGGTTAAATCCTTACTGTTTCTACCACATAATGTGTGATATTTTCTTTGGTGACCAACATGTCCTTTGCACGGGCTGCCTATTTATATGTATCAACAAAACCTACACCTTCTTTGAGATATCCTCCTGCTTCCTCACTTGCCCGACTTCTCCGATAGAAGGAACCTAATGAAGTTGGATCATAGATTCTAAGCCACTGAAAAGGTGTCTGTAGGAAGCTAATACCCTATCCACATCCTTGGTTAATTTTTCCTTTGAGTGAATCTTTATGTGGAGTTGAACCTTGGCATTCTGAATGATGATCTAATCTTTCTTAGGGACCATTGCTGGTGCTCCTAGGTATTTAACGGACCATTGATGTATTTTATCTAGAGCGATTACAACCTCCTTTAGCATTGCGACTCTTTATTTTATGTGAGCTTGTATCACCAAGATTGGGGTCACTTTGTGATGCAACTTAGACATCTCTTCATAGACCATCACAATGGATTCCCCAAGGGTCTCAGCCTCTCCTTTGATTGTTTCCTGAAATTCTTCTATGCTTGAGTGAACTAAATGGAGGGTTGCATTCTCTTCCCCTACTCTCCTTCTCTCTTTCTCTACATTGGCGACCATTTTCTCAGACGCGTAAAGCCTATTATGAAGTTCTATGATCTATTTTCTCATCCATTCCACATTGTGTTCTGTGGCAGCAACAAAAGCTATCCTGACTGAGGCAATCATTTCTGAGTTCACAGTGATGTTGGGCATAATCTCCTTGGTTCTGGTGACTGCTAAGGGCTCAGCTGGATTCCTGGCACAACAATTTTTCCTTTCTTGCAAAATTTTGAGGCTGACTTCGTCAAAGGTGAGATTTGTGAGGTCTAGGACCTCCTCCTCTTGTCCTTCTGAGAAACCTAGTTCTTGCAAGGGAAAATGTCTGCCAGTGAGGGGAGTAGAAGGAGGCACATCTAATGGGGGTATCTCACTTTGTTCTGTATCCAACTCGGATGCTTTATTGGTCTCTCCTTGCTCAACTCCCCTAGTTTCCTTTTCTTTTCTCCTCCTTATCTCTTCCTCGTGTTTCTTTATTTCTTGCTCTGCTAGTGCTTGTTGCCTCTTGAGCTTGTATTCCTGCCTAAGATTTTCTTCTTTCTCTTTTAGCTCCTACTCCAATCCCCTTTTCTCCTCTTCTTCCTTAGCCTTGCACTCTTCTTCCTATATTTTCTTCTTTATCTCTTCCTGAGCCCGTCTTTCCTCCTGTAACTTTTCTTGTAGCTTTTTCCCCTTTTCCTCCTCTTCTTGCCACCTCTTTTCAAATTGGCCTTTGTTGCTAGAATATTGAGATTATTTGATATCTTGCTCTCTTTTCCTCTTGAGATCCTACTCTTTTTGTGCCCGGGTGGCATTTATTTGTTCCAACCTTTCATTAATGTCTTCCTCTTCGGGTTGCTCAAAATATCTTTGACCTCTTTCCCCTTTTGCTTCTCGGATTCCCCGGTGCCCTTCTGTGTCTCCCGCTGTTTCTCATTGGTGGTGGAGGCTCTTTCTTGAAGAATAAAATTTTCTTGGGAATGGTCGAGGAGCTCTTCATATTTGGCCTACTACTCACTAGGACTAAGTTCCATATTGGTGTTATACTAATTCTTCACCCTGTCTTCATGATTTTGTCTAGTGTGTGAATATGACCAGCTAAACTTTACTTTCTTGCAGTGGGTGACCATGAATTTCTCATGATTGTACGTCCGATAGTTGAGACTTACAAAATGGCTACCATTCAATTCTTCAGCCTCAACCCACTTATTTGAAGTTCTCCACTACATATGCTCCGATGGTGAGAGGGAAGGTAGGCCATGGTTTCTTCTTGCCTTTGTTTAGTACCTTTGAAAATTCCTAAGTAATTTGGTAGCAGACTTCTCGCATGAGTGTTTTGTTCATAACGAACCTAGGTAGCACAAAGGGGGCCTTATGGGCACCGAACACTCTGATGAACGTTCCCTCTTGGATGGGAAATCAATGCACTACCTTGACCAATGTCTTCATAGCCCTCTTTGACATGCATGGTGGTTCCTCACCAAATAGCACCTGGTATAGCGGGGTGATAAAAGATTCTGAAATCACATCTATCATACCTTTGTAGCCAGTGTCCCAGAAAACCTTGTAGTGGGAGTGCACGAGGTCGGTCATTGATGTATCCCAATTATAGCTCTAGTTCTCAAATTGGCATATTACGCAAACAACGTCCAGGAGGTATGAAGCCATGTAAAATTCTGGAGGTTATTCTGGCTGTGGGTTCTTGGCTGCATCTATGTTTGTTTCCAAAGATGATGCCAAAATGTTTGCCCAATTGAAAATAGTTCCTCGGGCGGCGACAACATGCATGAGAGGAACCCAGGTGCCGTATAACACATCATAGTTTTCCTTACCATAGAAGTGGCACAACATAGTGGCAGTTAGTTTAAATACCTTCCGTAACCTCTTTTTCCTATATGCCTAAGCTGATCTAACCTAGAACTTTGATGGGTCCTGCCACCATTCCCTCAAGATATCCTTAACTGGGATTACAAAACTAGAGAGCCACTTGGTATTGAAAGTCTCCTATATCTCCGGGAGTCTATAGTAGGCGATAATATCTGTAGGGATGATCACAGCTAAGGGTGCTCCAGTGTGGTCCCTGACCGTCCATGAATCTGTATCTATATAGTGTAGGATCCATTCAATAGTCTATGTGCATGGAAATATCAGAGGCTGTGATGCTAACTTGTGTAGCTTCGACCTCTTGACATTTAGATATGTCGAGAAATCCTCTTGGGTTCCTGGCATGTACAACTTCATGAACTCTTTGTAGATGCTATACCATGAGAGTTTCGTGGTTTTATTAATGTTGCAAGTTGTATCCCCATAGATGGGTGGCTCCTCATCCTGGTAGATCTCCCATGAACTATTCTCAAGATTTTGAGAGTGACCTTAGTAGTTGGGGGTGCCCACTTGTCTTTGAAGGAGGAGATGGAGATGCACTCGAGGTCCACATCACCTGGCATGTCAAAAATACAAATGCACGATGAGAGTGACAACATGAAAATCAAGAAAAAACTGCCTAATTGAAATCAAATTCAAAAGCTGACAGTAGGTCTTTATGGAAGATCGCATGGTTGCAAGGCAAAGAGTGCGACTTAGCAACTTGGTCTATGGGTCACAAGTCACAATGTCTTGGGTCGCAAGGTCGTGGGGTCCTGAAGTTGCAAAGTTTCTATAATCACGAGAAAAGTGGTATCACGGCCGTGGGACGTGCAACATAGGTTTTGTGTGGGCCAAGGATGAAGATTTGAGCCTATGGGGAGGTCTGGAACTCTTCCTAGCAAGATGGTTAGGCTTACTGGTGAACACAGGGATGATTAGGGTCAAGGAATGGTCATGAGGGGGTCAAGAAAGGCTGAATAGGGCCACGGAAATTTCTAGTTTGGTATGAGGTGAAAAACCTGAGCAAAAGGGGATAAAAGTCCCCCTAGAGTGGAATGTGGAAGGTCGAGGAGGCAGGGAATGACACTTGGTAAAAAAACATGATTACTGGGAAAGCGAAAGGTTGCCTACCTAGAGAAAACATGATCGCACCCAAGTCACAAGCCCTCTTTTTATTTCGTGCAACCAAAGGATCCATTAAAAATGAATAGGGGCAACCTCCCTAGTTATAATTTTGGTCGCATGTGAGAAGATTACATGGGTCTAAAGTGTGACCTTACGACCTATGCAACCTTGCGACTTATTGGTCGTGAGGTCGCAAGGGTTGCATGGTCGCAATGAGTGTCAAGTGCGACCTATGCGACCTGTTGGTCACGAGGTCACAAGGGTCACATGGTTGCAACGAGTATTGCTTGCAACCCTTGCGATCTTTGCGACTTAGCGACTTGTGGGTCGCATGGGTCACAATAGTCGCAAGGGTCACAAATGTTTGATAGAGTCATGTTCCAAAGATGCAACTGACTTACTTAAACAAGTTTTTGTGACTTAGCTTCACTTAGCATGAAAACTTAGGTTCTTACAAGGTTCTTTTGGCCTTGCGAGCTTTTGAACAGATCCCAAATGTGTAGGAAATATTGCACAATACATGGGCTCTAAAAATTTTGAGGATTTCAGAATTTTTGGAGGATTTGTTGCAACAAATACAACAAAGCACATAATGCTTCATTCAATTTCTCTGACCAATCCTTCCTGTGCATATTCATTGTTTTTGTCATGATGTTCTCAAGGACTTTGTTTGTTTATTCCACTTGTCCATTCGCCTGAGGGTGATATGGTGTTGATTTCATATGCTTAATTTTATATTTCTCTATAAGGTATCTGACAAGATTGGAAGTAAAGTGTGCTCCTTGGTTTGTGACTATTTGCCTTGGAACCCCAAATCTTCCAAATATCTCTTCAAAAAGAAAATATACCATTGCATCTTCTATTGCTTTTGACATTGCTTTTGCCTCTACCCATTTTGTTACATAGTCAATACATAATAGGATGTACTTATTTCCATTAGAGGGTAGATTGATAGGACCGCCCATTGCTTAAATGGATCTATAAGTACTTGTGGTTTCAATGGTATTTCATCAGATACTATAGGCTTCCCTATCCTTTGGCAACTGTCACGCGTTTTAACATAAGTCTTTGAGTCTTTGAATATTGATGGCCAAAAACAACCTAGATTCAACACCTTGTATGTTGTTCTTTTGTCTGCAAAATGACCATCACAAGGTTCATCAGGACATGCCTTCAAAATATCTAGAATTTCATCTTCTCTTATGCATTTTCTAATTAAAACATTAGGTCCAATATAGAAAAGGTCACCATTAACCCAACTATATCTAGTGCTATCTCTAATTATTTTATTTTTCTGTTTACTTGTAAAATGAGAAGGTAATTTTCCATATGATAAATAATTGGTTATATTAGAAAACCATGGATTTTTTACTATTACAACAAATAAGTGTTCGTCTTGAAAATTATCAAAAACTTGAACAATGTCAACAGGAAGATGAAGTCTTGACATGAAGTCTGCCACTTGATTGTCTTTTCCTAGTCTATCTAAAATAGTAACGTTAAATTCTTGCATTAATAACAACCATCTAGTGATTCTGCCATTAGTGATTAGTTTATTCATTAGACATATTATGGTTGAATGATCAGTATGAATGAACACTTGATATCCTGTTATGTAATGTTTGAATTTATTTACTGCATGCACAATAATTAGCATTTCTTTTTCTGTTATTGTATAATTTAACTCAGTTGGAGTTATTATTTTGCTAATGAAATATATAGCATAGTTAAATTGATTTTATTTCTATCCTAGAGATGCTTGTATTGTTGTATCTGATGCATCAATGGATATATGAAATGGTAATGACCAATTTGGTCCTCTAAGAATTGGTGCTATGGACAATTTGTATTTGAGTTTATCGAATGCATGTTGACAATCAATATTCCATTGAAACTCTATGTCTTTTGCAAGCAATTTAAATAAGGGAAAAGCTATTTTACTGAAATTTCCAATGAATCTTTGATAATAGCTTGCATAACCAAAAAAAATTCGTACTTATTTTTGAGTTATTGGGGGTAATAGGTTTAAAATGATTTGTATCTTTGTTGGATCTACATTTATTCCAGAAGATGAAATATGGTGTCCCAACACTATTCCTTCAGCTAGCATCATAAACCATTTCTCATTGTTAAGAGATAGATTTGTCTCAATGCATCTATGTAAAACTCTTTCCAAATTGTTTAGACAATCATCAAATGTATTTCCGTAAACAATACTATCATGCGAGTGACCCGAGTTTGATTCTCGACAACGATGCCAAAAATGTTGGTTCAATTTATTGGGTAAATTAAAACATGTATTTTACTTATCAATCTAGGTTGGTATACTTAGAAGCAAACCAAATTTTATGGAAGCTTAGATTAACTAGTCTAGGAAGTAGTAGTTCAAATAAAAATAATGGAAATGCATATTACAAATATAAATTACTTGAAAATAAATTATGAAAATTTAATCTAGAAGAAAGAGTGCAATGAGTATTTGTGGAGCATAAGAAATGAGGAAGAGGCTCTAACTTAAAGGTCCTTTTTGTCCTTCCTCATTATTCTTATTCCAACAAGATCAATTCACCATAAAGCATATCAAACCAAAGCAGTAAGGATCAAATGCATAAACACAATTTACAATTCAGTTCTTAATCTAGAAGGAAGAGGATCTAACTTAGACGCCTTGGTTATTCTTCCTTGCTTAAATCTAAAACTGAAATGAAATCATTCCAAAAACATAAATGATAATTAAATAAAAAAAATAGTAAAAATTAAATGCAAAATTTATATTTTAGTTCTTGGTCTAGAAGGAAGAGGTTCTAACTTAGATGCCATGGTTGACCTTCCTTGCTTAAACTAATTATTGAAATGAAATCATCCAAAAACATAAATGAACATGGAATATAATGAATCTATTCAGAAAATATTCACAACTATAAAGAAAACAACTATTTAAAATATTCACAAATATGCACAAAATTACACTACAATGTACTTAGCTCAGAATGGGGGCCCTCCACCCTTGCTTGGTACACTTGAAACTATCAGCTACTGTAGATCAACAATCACATTTCACAACAAGAACAACAAGAAAATGGAAGACAAGCTCTTCAAATTATATTCAAAAGTAAAGAAGTCTCAATAGTCATAATACATGCTCATAAGCGTTGAATAATTATGCTTACATAAGCCAAAGTATAACAAACTTAGCTAAAATAGATGTAACAACCTATAAGAGTTCTGATCCATCTAATTAGGTCGAACTCATCCATTTTTCTACACAAAATATGGTAGGATCCCACTAAATCACAAAACTGCCCATTTATTTAATGATTTCTGGGTGACTGGTCAAGTTTGACCAGCATTGACCAAGTATGTTCTGACTCATTTGGATTGTGCCAATAGGAGTCTTTCAATCCCGGGTTCCCATAATTCTTGAATATGTCTTCAATTTCCACCTAGGTGTCCCGCACATATGACTTTAGTGGAGCCATTACGGGAAATTCTGTTCTAGTAAAAAATATTTGTTAATACCAAATTTTTACTAAAAATTCTAAAATTTAAAAGAAAATTATTTAACCTTAAACTGAAATAAGAGGAAAAAATATGGGAAAATGACCATGATATGATGGTAAGGGATGATAGAAATATGGAAAATTCATGGTAAAAAATAGTCAAAACTAAGGGCCAACAACAGACTGCCCAGAGAAGTGATGTGTGGGCTTCCCAAAGGGCTAGCATTTGGGGACCCTTATAGGGTGGTGAAGGGTGTACTTTGATGGGGATGGGTCCTGAGAAAATATGCACTAATAAAGGAAGATCCAGTAATGGTGGATGCATGACATCATCTATGCCTAAATGTAGGGAGTCTTGGCACACCTCCCAATAATGGGGGGAGTATTAAAAAATGTCTAGATCAACGGGATCCATGGAGTCCCCTATGGTGTTGATTAGAGTGTGTGCTACTTTGTATATGGTGAGGTAAGGAGATAAATATCAATGCAATAATATCACATACATAAAAAGTGAAAATATAAATGGTTATTTTCCTTTTACAATTAAGCTATATGATCAATCAAACAAAAAAATGGTTTTTTTTTTTGTTGCGTGTGATAATAATCCTATGCAGACCTAATCTTCCTTACCACTATCAAATTAATTAGACCTTGCAAAGATATTTTCTTATGGGTCCTAGGGAAACGTCCTGAAATAACTGGTGATGCCTTCCAGTAGCCGAAGAATCAATCAAGGTAATGGAAATGAGGTTCAAGTGCTGCTTGCAGCGTCACCTATAGTGAAAGTATGCCCTAGATTTTGGCCACTAAAGTATATTCATCCCACATGAGAACTAAAGTCTTTAGATTTTTGGTAGTCAGTTACTAGTACTGAGCATTAGATGGGTCAGGTAGCCCCAAATAGTACCACATGCACTAGACCTAAGCCGAACCCCCTCTGAATCGAGTCTCTACCATTCTCAGGTATTATTTTATGTGGGATGATTGAAGGATTTTAAGCTCCCTAAAAAGTCAAAAACTATGTTTCAAAGGTGTAACATGACCATGGCGGCTTATGAGATGCCTACCCCCAATGGTTGGTGGCCCCTGTGGGGAAACTTAGTTGGTTCAAGTTATGGTTGTTTTTAAGGAGACTTAATTCACTTATGGAGTGATTTTGTAAGCCAAAATAAACTAAGTACACAAAGCTCTGGAAATTGGATGCCTTCTAGTACAAAGCTTATAGAAGCTTAGTGTGTGATGCAAGAGAGCATACAAATTGTGGTAAAATGCATATATGTGGTGATCCTTTACAATACCCTTATAATTACACTAAACGTTGATTGTTCTTTGCATTGAAAAAGAAATATGTTGTGGATTATGGACCACTTACTCTTTTCCTATTAAACTATGTGAATTTCAACAAGGGAGATGGAAATTCAAATGCTTTAAGAATTTTTTCATATGCAAACCTAGGTTCATCTAAGGGACGCAAGGGAAGCATAGATTACTTACTTTCTATAATAACACTTTCTCCTAGTCCCCAAAAAGAAAAAATGAATGCTTTGGTTAGTAGTAAGATTTGTGGATGATGGGCCACTTACTCCTTTACTAATTAAGCTATGTGATTTGCAAAAAATCTTAGCAAAATAGTTTTGAAAAACATATGTGGAATTTGGCCACTTACTTCTCTCCCTAATTAAGCTATGTGCGTATTGCAACAAATGAAAAATACTCTAATTTCTCCACCAATTAAGGTTAGTAAAGAAACGATACATAGTAAACATAAAATACAAAATGCAAAGGTGAAAACAATTAACTAAAGGCTTCCAATCACTCGAGAAAAAAAAAGGCTCTTTTTTCTTTCTGGTGGCTGCGCGAGTTTAGCCACCCACAGACACATGCACGTGTCTACTGTAGGTTTTAACCCCATACAGAAATTACTTGCATACGAATTCTAAAATAGAGAAAATAAACAATGTGAGAGCATAACACATAAGACACATAGTCACAGAGATTTTCCCCTGGATCCCAAAACCAGGAATACCGCTTGATTTTTCATTATATTCCTTTCAGTGTTACAATACATATATATACATGCCGAAGCATCCAATACCATGGACCGAAAACCATCGCGTCCAAAACCATGGACTGAAAACCATAGGTAGGTTCGCCCAACCTAATATAGGGTCCAAATTTTTTTTTTCTCGGGGCGACGCCCTAAACCCCATAGAGGGGGGCTACTCGCCCCACTTAAACCCCCTATGACCCCCCCATTGTTCAATCGGCGCAACGAAGGGGGGGCTTCACCCCCCCTCTAACCCCCTGGTTCACTATGTAGGTTAGTCATGGAAAGAATATAACACAACTCAACATTCTCCCACTTGTTGTTTTCTTTACACAGGGGGCCACACGAGAGCTTAGTAATTTTTCTAGCCCTGAAACACCCATTGTTTCTCTACACCAGGACAACTTCTCAAAGCTCACAGATTTTGTCAATGGATCTGCAGCATTCTTCAAAGTTTCCACCTTTACCAACAACACCTTTTTGACTTCTATCATATCCCTCACACAGTGATACTAAACATCAATGTGCTTTGTCTTTGAATGATAAGCTGGGTTCCTTGCCAAGAAAATTGCACTTTGGCTGTCACAGTCTATCCTTATAGCTTCCTGTACTAACCCCATACTTGAACACAATCTCTGCAACCAAATTGCTTCCTTGCTTGCATGAGTGGCTGCCATGTATTCTGCCTCTGTAGTTGATAGTGCCACTACAAATTGTTTTTTACTCATCCAACTGATTGCACCTCCAAATAGGTTAAACACATACCCACTTGTAGATCTTCTTTGATCTAGATCTGCAACATAGTCTGCATCAAGAAAGCCACAAGTATCCAACACTCTATCCAATCCTGGTCTTCCTTGGTAGCACAAACCATAATCACTAGTGCCATGCAAATACCTGAAAACCTACTTCACTACTTGTTTGGTCAATTTAGTGTTGTCTAAATTGCTATCATAAATTGTCAACCCGGGGCTCGTAAGCTGATGAAGTGAAGTGTACAATATATACTTAAGTATCCTTTCCTAGTTCTTTTTGTCATTTTTAGTTTATGTCTAAATTATCTTCCTAATATGATGTGATGCATTTATAAACAAGTGAGTGAATGTGTGTGTATGTGATGATTTCTAAATGCTTATTGAATTTTAAAGAGAAAACTTGAATAATGACTTGAAATGAAACTAAAGCATCAAATGAAAGCAAAGCATTAAACGAAAGACTAATGGCACTAGTCCAATACCCTTACTGCTGTTAGAAATGGAAATGATATTTACATTAACTCTGCTGAAAGCAAAAACACTACTCTAGTAATCCAAAATTTAAATGACAAATCACACTACTTATTCTTCCTTAACCTTCTGCCTTTAGCTGAATTGATCATGTGAAAAAAAGAAGAGTTAGGAGTGAATTAGCAATATGAGTCTAAAAACTAAATAAATCAAGCTGCAGTTAGATAATATTTTGGTCCCATAAAAGTTATTGCATTATGATAAACAGAACCATTAAGAGATTAGCATCTTGATAAAACTTTGATAAAATAAACCAAATAAAGAAACTAGCTAATCAAGTAACTAATGAAAATCACAGTAAAAAGTCAGCAGTTGAGATAGGACACTTCAGATGCCACTAGTGTTAAAAAGAAGTAAAAGCACACTGTCCCGGGCTCCTAATCAAAGCTGTAAAAACACATTGATCAGTCATGAAGATTAAAGAAATACAAAACAACATAATTCAAAACTGTACATTAATATACATGATCAAGTAAAGAAAAAGAAATGCAGGAAAGGAAATTCAAAGGCTACTGTACAATGGTTGTAGCAGACATGGGCCCTCCATCCACTTCAACCAATTAAAAGATCAGCTACACGGATAGAAACAGAACTGTCTTCTTCAAATTAAATCAACTCATAATAAACATAGTGGGAAGCGTAAAACACTTTATAAAAAGGTCTTCAAAACAGAGTTTATAACGGCAAAGTATTAAACCAAATCAGACTAACTATTCAGTGTATGGAAACGCTTTATTTATAGCAAGAACATCAACTGTCCTGTGCGTAAATGAAGCTAACTAACAGCTAGGAAAAGGACACGTCTAGCGGCACTGAGCACGGATCTAGGGAACGGTCATCGTGGTCTAATAAATCTGGTGTTGGATTCTGGTCCCCTGCAATCTTCGTGGCTAAAGGAGAAGCCAGCTGTAACTTACGTGCTCCAACCGAACATGCAGAGCCGTGCCACCGTTTGCAACCTTGCTGTTTGATCCAAGCTACCTCCACGTTGACCAGGGGTGTCGTCGGCCAGTTTGGCTGAGCTGATAGCACACGTACCATGTACACAGTCATACAAACTTGCCCATGTGGCTCTTTTCTCTAGAAGACACCTGGATCATATCAAACAAGAAAATGGCTGCGGAATCTGGAATCAGCTGTGGAATCAGTGACCGGCTGCGGAAAACCTGTAATAGCTGCGGAATTGCAGCATTTGAACCAAAAATCTAAACCAACAGTCAACCATTAGCACAGTTATCAAATCATGTTAAAAAGTCCTATAATGCAATGAATTGAACAAGTTGATGAAGGAAATGATGACAAAAGAAGGAGATAAGTAGGAAAAAGGCTGTTGGGAGGATGGATAAATGAGTGCAGGTTTGAGGCTCAACACTACTGTCCAGTGCATATTCCCTGGTTTTGACATAAACCTGCTCAATACTCCCACTGCATGTCTAATGTCTGGTCTAGTATAGACCATTACATACATCAGGCTACTGACTACACTTGCATATGGAACATGAGACATATCCCCTTCCTCTTCTTGTTTCTTGGGATACTGTTCAACAGATAACTTTACACCTACAGGAATAGGAACCTTCACCGGTTTACTATCCTGCATATTAAACCTTTGCAGTATTGTCTCAAAATACTTCCTCTGGCTTAACCAGAGCTTCCTCTTTGCCTGATCTCTTTTAATTTCCATGCCCAAAATATACTTTGCAGCACCAAGATCTTTCATGTCGAATTTGGAGGACAATTAGGTCTTCAAATCCTAGTTAATTTCTTTGTCATTTCCAACAAGCAACATATCATCCACATACAAGACTAGATAAATAACACGGTCACCAATTAATCTAAAAAAAACACAGTGATCTACTTTGCTTCTAGTGAATCCAAGTCCCCGTATAAATGTATCAAATTTCTGATACCACATCCTTGGTGACTATTCTAACCCATACATAGACTTATTTAACTTGCATACTAGCTCTTTCTTACCCTTCACCGCAAAGCCTTTAGGTTGCTTCATGTAGATCTCCTCTTCCAAATCCCCATGAAGAAATGTTTTCTTTACATCCATTTGTTCTTCCTCAAAATCAAAAGCAGTAGCAATAGATAAAAGTAACCTAATAGAGGTTACCTTGACAGTAGGAGAAAAAATATCACCAAAATCAATTCCCGGCACCTAGGAATAACCTTTTGCTACCAACTGAGCTTTGTATTTCTCCACCTTTCCTTCTGCATTTGTCTTCTTCGTGAACACCCATTTGCTGCCTGTTAGCACCTAAATCCGCCTTAGGCTGAATGAAGGCAAAATTCAGGGTAACCACAAACCACGCTCAGTCTGGTAGCTAGCCCTACCAGAACAGGAGAGGGCTCTCTCCGAGTCACACTCAGTGAATAAGTAAATGAAATGGCCTGAGATGACTTACAATGAACTATTTGTCTTAGGCTAGTAAGTGAAAATGAATATAAGGAGTGATTTTTATGAATGACTGTGTTTCTGGGATGTTATGGGACCACTGGACCTCAATTAACAGAGAACTTAACATAAAGGCACAGATTATTTCGTGAGGAAAGGTAGGCTGAAAGCATAGCAATTTGGTTTTAAAATATGGCAGAATGGAAAGATTTATTAAGAAGGTGAAAAGGGCATGGGCATCATGAATCCTTTTCAACAGAAAAATGAACACTGTACATGAAATTTTCCCACAGGTAGAGCAATAAAATTGAATTCTACCTAATCTCACTCGAAAAATTTCACCATAAATGAATACAAAATGAAACTATGGAACATAAAAAAGGAATGGATAGATTGGTTAAGAAGGTGAAAAGGGAATGGGCAACATGAATCCTTTTCAACAGAAGAAAAAACACTGTACGTGAAATTTTCCCACAAGTAGAGCAATAAAATTGAATTCTACCTAATCTCACTCGAACAATTTCACCAAAAATGGATACAAAATGAACTATAAAACATAACAAAATACATATGAAACAAAAGAGACACACTTTCTACACTCACAACCACATGAATCTCATGAAACAGCGCCGCTGCCTTTCATTAATTCTCTGTGAAAATATACAGTGCAGAAACAAAGTTTCTTTCCTAGTCTCCCAGAAATTACAAGCCAACCAACCCTTTGCAAATAAATTGCATACAATATATAGAATTTGTGAGGAAGAGATAGAACGCCCAGGGGTTGGGAAGTTACTCAAATCATTTCAAAATGGAGATGGAGAGCCAACCATCAGCTACAGGTGCAACGCTCTCAAGCATGACATTTGGCTGGGGTGACCCTTTGCATTCCTTTGCCACTTGGATAGATGCCCATCTGGAGAGAAAACTCTTTAAATGCCACCTTTGGTGCCAAAAAACCGAAGTGTAGATGGCTGGGCCCACTTGGAGAAGTCGTGACCAGAAATCTCGCGAAACGGGAGCAAATTGGCAATTTTTTCCTCTGTGCACCACGCCAAATTCTCTGTGCGTCGCGCCACTTTGGAGCCCGTTTTGGGGCACTTGCAGGTGTCCAAAATGTGCCCAAGTGGGCTTGTTGGAAATCCTATCCTGTCTACTTTCTAACCCCACTAGAATTTCCAAATTTGGTGCTCATTATCCCCTCCAAATATTCATTCTCCCAAGACTGCTTTCTGTGTGTCAAAAAAGTGGTAGAGAGGCCATTTTTGGATGTTTTTTGACCTTTAGGAGGCCCATATCTTGTCAAAATTTCTTTCCTGGACACCAGTAGTCGTATTTTTCGATGCTGAATCCAAATATGCAAGTTGTTCCTTGATTAGAGCCCTATAATTTTAGCGTTGCGCCAGTGGCGCGGCGCACAGGGAGGAATTTTCTATTTTGTGTCCAAAAATTTGCCTGTGACCAAAATTTGCCCAAATTTTTTGAAATTTGGGCTGGAGGTTCCCTATGAAGTGCTATGCTATGCCAAGGAAGCCTTAGCCAAGATTCGAAGCGGATCTTGCTCCTTTGCCTCCTTTTCCTCCTTTGCCTCTTTTGTCGCTTTGCTCAGTTTTGCCTTTAGGTTCCTGATTCTTGCTTTGGAGCTCATGTTTCGGGCCTGGTAGTGATGAGTCATGCGCCTCAGCATGTCTTTCTCCCTATTAGCTTTATCCAACCACTGCTCCAAGTGTAGATTGACCCGATCCAACCAAGACTCATGGTCGTTGTTGATCTCTTGCTCCAAGGTAGTGAGATCGATCCCTCTCTGCTGGACAGCTTGTCGATTTTCACGAATGCTTTGCAGCTCCATGATCGTCTGTTGGTCCTCAAGCTATTTGTTTCTCCGCTCCAGATACTTGATGACCCATCTGGCCCTCTCGAAATTGAGTATCAAGTCTTTGATTTCCATGTCCTGCTCCCGAATGGTCATCCTAAGTTTGGCATTCTCTGCCTCTGTCTCTTCATCCGGAATGAGGATGACATCGGTCTCTTGTGCACCTGATGGCCCCTCCTCCTGCACTAGCTCCTTACCCTTACCCTACTCCTATGGTGCTGATGTCGGAAGCGAGGCCCCTTGTTATAGCTCCAAATCTCACTATTATGGTTTGTGATGCTGCACTCATGGCCTAGGGCAACCCCTCCTTCCAGACCTGGTCCCAAATTTAAAAAAAAGTGTTTTATTCCCTGTACGTGACATTGCCTTGAGTTAAACGCGTGTATACGTGGGTCCATATATAGCCAACCCGCGTATATGTATTAAAACACTTAAAAAAAATATAAAACTCCTTATTTTCGGGCGGAGATCGCGGGTTTTACCTGCTGCTCACCTGTTAGTGCCCGTGGCCCAACCTGTTCCCAACCAATTCCTAACTAAAAAACGACTTTGGAATTGGTATAAAAAGACATCAAAGGGAAGGCCTAAGGGAGGAGAGAAGAGAGAGAAAGGTTATTATACTGATATTTTCCCCCTGACCAGGACTGAAGACCCTTGTGCCTTCTACACTTCCCCCATTTGTACAGGAAACCCTGGTTTCCTTGTCATTTGATGTTCATCCACTAGTTATGGCATCATGGAGTGAGTCTTGGAAGGAGATATGCTAGAGGCTTGAGGCAGGACGGATCCGGAATGAAGCTGTGCTTGGAGCCTGCGAAGTTTTGCTCAGGTGATATTACTCCTTTTGTACAGTCTATTTGTCTATAATAAAGAAACATGTCTTGGTTCCCGATATGCTCCTTCTTTATGTTTATGATGTTCATGTTTGAATTTCATGTATGAATGGTTGTTTAAAGTTCATAACTAACTTCCTTCTTTTATAACATAAATATGATTTTTGTATAAGTCTTTGTCCATATACTGCTGCATTCTTTGGAATTGGTTGTTTTGCAGGACAAGGGAGCGAAAGGGACTTGAAGAAGGGTTTGGACCCTTGAGGAAATACTCAAACATAGGACCCGAGGTACGTCCTTCTTACTTTAGAATTTTCTTTTGATAGCATAATGGCTGTGTGAGTGCATGTTTCTTTGTTTAGACAACTTTCAGTCTGCTAGGGTTTCCACCCAAAATCCCTAGGGGATCAAATCCCTCAACAGAATTGGCGACTCCGCTGGGGACAACACTCTTGTTGTTCCTAGTTTGGGTGTTTGTCAAGCCTATCAGGGCTCAGTTGCTTGTTGGTTTACTGCTACTGTCTGGTCTGTTCTTTACTTCTGAGTTTTACCAGTTTCCTCAGTTTGTTTTTTATTTTTCTTGAAATATTATATATACGCTGTTTCCCTTAGTTACAGAAGCGTATAAATGCTTGTTTACTGAAGAAAACCCGCGTATACGCAGGTTTCCTCAGGCACAGTAGTGTATGCACACAATCTGCACTAAGTACAGTCGCGTATATCTTGCAACTTTCAGGATTTATAAATTTTTGTGTCTCTGAAGTTTGTCTGGTGTTTTGAGTTGGTTTGAAACAGTCATTTTTGCCAGTATCAGTTGTCTGTGTTACAGCAAGCGTCTTAGTCCGATTTCTCTCTGATTATAAGGAGTATTGGTCTTGTTTTGTGTTTGCAAGCGTCATCATCTTTTTGCTAAAAGCACACAAGATTTCTTGATTGGAATCTTGGCTGCTCTGAGTTATCAAAGCAGAAAGATTATTATCAATCTTTTTGTTTGAACTTTTCTTTTTGGTGACTTTTTGTTTGCTTAACGAAATCGCTTTTTATGACCATTTACTTCTTTGTTTCATCAAAGTTGTCATTTGATACTTTCTTGAAATTGTCTTTTTGATCTTTTTTGGTCTTTGTTACCAAAGCTTTCCTTGTTGTTTTCGATTTTTAAAAAGACTTTTTAAACACATTTGTTTTTGTTGAGTTTTCATTCTTTGTAGGGTGTCAACTTGCAAAAGTGTTTCTTTCTTATTGTTTCAATCGCAAAGTTTCAGTTTTTGTTGAGAGCGTTTTCGAAAATACTTTCTTGTTGCTACTTTGAAGAGAACTTTATGAAAAGTTTTTGTTTTGCTTTCTTGAACTTGCTTTTCATTTGGTTTCCTTTTGGTGAGTGAAAGTGCTTTATGTTATATTGGATTTTGCTTTTAGTATTTAGATGAAATGAATTGTAGCATCTCATATTGAATCTAAATATTGTAAGTGGCAAAAGAAAATTTGATAACCAAAGCAACTTTCATTTCTTGTTTTAGAGTAGTTTTCAATCTTGCATCAAGCATTTAGTTGTTGCATTAGGATAGATTTGCGTCTCTTTAGGCATAAATAGTTTTGTTAACTTTTGAGTGTGAAGTGTGAATGAAAAGAAAAGAAAAGTTTGTTTCATTAGAAGTTTCCTTTCAAACCCTGTAGAAATTACTCTTCATCGAAAAACAATGACAAAGTGCATATGCATATAGTTAGGTTTTATTAATTTCTTTTGCGTCGAAAAAACACCACTAGTTTCACTTCCATCATCCTTTGACTTAAAGAACAGCCCTTAAAATCAAGCGCTAACTAAAATCAACTAGAACTTTTTTCTTTTAATTTAAATACAAAAACAATTTTTAGGATTTTAGGGCCTTGGATTAGGCGAGTGGAGAGTTAACTCTCCAAGGCCATATTAAACGTCAAAAATAGGAGTTTGATTAACGAGAGAAAATCCAATAGCATTAGGAAGACCAGGAAAGCTCCGGATCTGGGAGTTAAGCACGAGGGTCTGTGAAGACAGGGAAGATAGATACCCCCTCCTACTTGTCCGAACTTACCTCACGACTGTTCCACCTGGCTTCTGCGACGAGTTGGTATCCATAGTTGCTTCTCCTAGGGAACTACATAGGTGGCTGCGGAGGGGAATCCCATGGCACCTGAGGTCGACATTGTATCACTCTCAACAGCACTACTGGAGGCACCCTTGTGAAGCTTGGAGGCTTGCACCGAGCACAGACTGTTGTTAGGAGGTCAGCGTAACTTCCTCTGATACCTTCGCTGATAGGCCTGGGCCCTCATCATCCCAGACTATCTTCGGAAGGCCCCTTATTTTCCACTTTCTCGTATTTTGGTGTCCGGTCCTAATCAACCGAAGCGGAAATACTTGGAAGTTGTTTGACTGGTTGTATCTTTAGGGACTTTATAGTGGGTGCTCTGTGCTCTTAGTTGGCCTAGCATTAATTTTTTTGAGTCTTTAGCTAGATTTTAAACAAAGAATTCAAAGTGGCTGATCGATCTCCTAGACGGTCTCGAAGACTTCGTGGTCTCTCACCACTGAGTTTAGAGCCTTCTCCGAGAAGGCGTAGAGGTAATAATACTAGTGGGTTTTGTCCCACTGCGATTGACACATCGGGGATTGATACTCCCCTCGGTGGCATTAGTATTGAAGCAAGGCCTGGTACTTCGGTAGAACAAGAGAGGAACACTCCAGTTCTTTCTGAAGTTCGCTTACAAGCGGAGGATAATGTTGAGGTAGAAGAATTTTCAGAGTCGTTAGCGGCTCCGAATTCTCCTCTATCATCCAGTCATCCACACGTATTGCAATACGTTGGGCCTCCGACGCATAGATTGTCAAGTCCAGGTTACACTACGCGCTTACCTTCGATGACCACTACTGGAAGCATGGCTTCTACAAGTGCTACGACTGTACAGACTCGTATATATGTACAAGGGGGTGGAACTATTTCCATCCCCTCCATCTCTTTATTCGGATCTTTTGCTAGCACGTCTTTTCTTGGGTCTACCTCCATTCCATCCATGAGTGGAAATTCCCAAACAAATGCTTTTGGTTCTGGGTACTTCCCATTTGGCGCCCATTCACAGGGCATTCCTTCAGCTCTGTTCGGGGCCGCCACGTCCATGATGAGTGGATCGGCTTCGTCCAGGTTTTCCATTCGGAAGTGGTCATACATATCTAACCTCGGTGGATCCATGCCTTTTTTTTGGTAGGACAAAGCGCAATCCTTTCCAAGGTTTGGATAACCCTGGGTTGTATGTGGGAACTGGGAATCCATTTTCGCCAATATGGAATTGTTTATACCACGTTAGTTTATTCCAAAGATTTCTCCCCTAGCTTTGGCTTGGAATCCATATCAGGGGTTGTCAACTCCTTACAATCCTTTAGGAGGAAACTTTGCTGGGTATGGTGGATATACGGCCAGAGTTGGTCAAACTCCGAGTGTTGCTGGGTGACAAGGCTTTCCTTTTGGATCAGCGGGTTCTACTGGTTACTTTGGGCAGCCTAGTGCCTTCCAAGATCTAGGACAATCTTTTCAGAGCTTCGGGAGTGCCGCCCAGTCAGGGTGGAATCCCCAAGCTCCTCCTAGACTTCCGTTTCTGGCAACGTTGAACTTTCCAGACCTCACGAAGTTAACTAACGAACCAATCAAGTATAATCCGGCCTGGCCTCCGGTCCCAACTAAACTCCCTTCGGATATTCCAAAATTTGAAAAGAAGAGTGGTGAGGATCCGGGCGACCACGTAACCACGTTCCACTTATGGTGCTCATTGAACTCCCTGATCGACGACTCGGTTAGGTTGAGATTATTTCAACACACCTTGACTGGTAACGCGGCTAAGTGGTATATAGAGTTGCATGGGGCAGCTTTACATCATTCGCCAACTTAGCCAATATATTCTTGAACCATTTTCAGTTGCCCGTCCGGTATGATGCCAGAACCGAACTACTAGCCACTTTTCGTCAGGATAGGGCAACTCACATTTCCGATCACATTCAGGAATGGAGACGGAGAAAAAGGCTCATTAAAGCTGATATCCCTCCAGGTTTCCGTCTCGAGTGGTTCTTGAAGTCTTTGATACCTGAGATCTCCAAAGATGTCTCCATGTCTGGGGTCTATTCGGAGGACCAAGCCATTTTTAGGGCCCAACAATGAGAATTGATCTACTCTCAGTCTGGGATCTTAGAAAAGTACTTGCCAGATGCTCCCAGGTCTAAGGTTGACGTAGCTAAGTCGAAGCCAGGTCCCCACAAGGATGGTATTGTTGGGTCAGTAGACACAAATACGGTGAACTTGTTGAATCAATTGCAGCAGTTGTCTTTACAAACTGCTTCTAACAACCAAGTCACATCGTCTAATCCTTCTGCTTCCCAAACTTCTTCGATTAATGCCGTCCAATCTGAAAACCCCAAAGGAAGTCAAAATTCCAATGGGAAAAAGAAAGGACGAGGTAAGAAAAAGAACCAGGATGGGAAGCCTGATGCAAACAAATCCGGCAATAATGCTGGTGGAGGTAGAAAAGAGTCGAAAAAGAAAGTCAAGTTTCCATGCAAGTTATGCAGTGGAGACCATTTAACTCATCTTTGCCCCAATATTGAAGACGCTCAGCGCTTGTTAGGGCAGCAAGGGACTTCTAGCTCCCAAGCTGTGTTAACCAACCCTTTTCCCCAAGGGAAACAACTTCTTGCTGGCGTGAGTTCAAACCCTGGAACCTCCGCAGGGGACAACCAGGAAGGGGAAAAATCATCAAATGTTTTCATGATGGGTTCTAACGTTCATGTGGCTACTCGGTCACGTGATTATGGTGAAGCCGAAACTTCCAAGGATAAGGTTGTTCCCAGAAGTACTGACCTTCATATCGAGCGACCCCCTATCGAGACTATACCACGGATACCGAAAGGTTCCGCTAAACGTGCGACGATTAATCCTAATGCTAGGGCCGCCCAGAATTACTCCATTGTGGAGGATCTAGCTCAGAGTCCGTGCGCTATGTCCGCTTTAGAGGTTCTCCAGTCATGTCCGGCTCAGAGAAGTGCTTTACTTTCCGCGATAGGGGCAGTCGATCCAACTAATTCTTTAGTGCTCACTTTTGACATGTTAAATGCCAAAAAGCGACTCCCTCATCACATGGCTTTTCAGATAAAGTCTACATACCGGAAAATCAACATTTTTCAAACCGTTATTGATGAAGAGGCTTCCACGTGCGTCATGTCAATGTCATGTTGGAAGGCTATAGGATCGCCTTCGGCTGTTCCTTCACCTACAGTTTTGACTGCATTCGATGGCCATTCTCATAGGCCGCATGGGATTATCCCGGCTTTTCCCATATGTGTTGGGGGGAAGGTCGTTAATATTGAAGTAGAAGTCGTAGATGCTAACCTAGACTATAATCTCCTCCTATGAAGGAACTAGGTATACGAAATGGACGCCGTTGTTTCGACTCTGTTTCGTGTCATTTGCTTTCCTCATGAGGTGAAAATAGTAAAGGTTGATCAATTGGATTATTGTCCAGTTGATCCTCAAGCAACTTCCGACTCTATTGTTCCTTTAGTGGATAACCCTCGTCCGCCTACTGAGAATCTAGGAGTAGGGATGTATTCCTCGTTGATGGGTACTTTTGAGTTTCCCTCTCCTATCGCTAAAAACAATGCCATTTCATCATCTAGAGAGTTTTCTCGAGATGGGTTCTTTCGAACTCATTATTTTTCAGACCCTTGGACCTTGCCTTCACCTACGACCACATTAGTTGAAGGACAAGAAAATGGAATGGCATTTCCTTTATCTGCAGCTGAGCTTAGATATCAGTCTATCGTGAACTCTGCAGATGACCATTCTACTCCTTTTCCCGAAGAGGAGTTAGATGGCGATGTGGCCCCCGCTTGGAGCCTTGACTCTACCTCTGCTTTGGTCTGCTTAGATTCAGTTTTACCATCGGAAGAAGAAATTCTTGAAGCAATGATGGGTATAGATCGACCTTGGGAAGATTTACACCATCGTTCATACTTTCTTCCTCCATTGCAGGAGGTAGAATCTAGATTCTCCGAGCTTTGTTCTAGTGATGTTTGTACGGTGTCAAACTGTTTGGCTCCAGCACACATTCGTGCCGAAGGTAATATGTTGGTGATTTCAAAAACAACACCTATAAACATATCTAGGGACCCTAACAAGATAGAGAATCTCTTCATCGGAATTGAGTGTTCCCCTGAAGAAATTCAAATTTATACCGACCTGTTCAAAGAATTTCGGGATGTATTTGCTTGGTCTTATGAGGAAATGCCTGGCATTGACCCATCTATAGTTCAACATGAGATCAAGACGTATGAAGATGCCAAACCTGTCTGTCAGAGGCTTCGGCCGGTCAACCCTAGGAAAACAGCAGCTATCAAAGCGGAAGTGGAGAAGCTGCTAAAGGCGGGTTTTATATACCTTGTTCCTCTTACTGATTGGGTTTCTAATCCAGTCCCTGTAGATAAAAAGTAAGGAACAATCTGAGTATGCATTGATTTTAGGGACCTAAACAAGGCTTGTCCTAAAGATAATTACCCTACGCCATTTATTGATCAGATTATCGACGAGTGTGCGGGTAATGAGATTTTTTCCTTCATGGATGGATTCTCTGGTTATAATCAAATTTCTATCCGTCCTAAAGACCAACATAAGACCGCCTTTATATGTCCCTAGGGTACCTTTACATATAGAAAGATGCCTTTTGGTCTTAAAAATGTTGGAGCTACCTTTCAGCGGGCCATGTCATATGCTTTCGATGACATCAAGCATGTCATCGAAGCGTACTTAGATGATCTCGCTGCTTGTTCTCGAAAGAGAACTGATCACCCTAGCCACCTTCGAATGGTTTTTGAACGATGTCGTTTTTATAAAATCCGGTTGAATCCCAACAAGTGCGTTTTCGTGATTACGTCCGGTCGGTTGTTAGGGTTCATTGTGTCAAATGAAGGGATTCGAGTTGATCCCTTCAAGGTTGAGGAAATAGTTCGGTTGCCTCCCGTGTCCTTAATTCGTCAACTTCAGAGTCTTCAAGGGAAGGCTAATTTCTTAAGGCGGTTTATAGCAAACTATGCCGAGATCACTAAAGTGTTCATGCAGTTGTTACGGAAAGGAGTTCCATTTGTATGGGACGACTTTGCGCAACAATCATTTGATGATTTGAAAAAAGCATTAGTCTCTACCCCGCTTTTTAGTCCACCGGATTATGGCAGAGACTTCCTTTTATATCTTGCGGTAGCAGAATCAACCATTGGTATGGTTTTGGTTCAGGAGTACGATTCTCTCACCGAGCACATGATTTATTATTTGAGCCGAGGCTTAATAGGCCCCAAACTTCACTATTCTCTGGTTGAGAAGTTGGCCTTGGTAGCGGTCCATGCTGTCCAGCGGCTCCATCATTACATCTTGCTATGCAAAACTTTTGTCTTAGCAGCGGTCAATCCATTTCAATTTGTCCTCAGTAGGCGAGTGATTGGGGGCAAATATAATAGATGGATAGTCATCTTGCAAGAATTCGATCTCGATTTCTTGTCAGCCAAGTCTAAAAAATCCATGGTTTTCGCTGAGCTAATTTCTGAGCTGCCTTATGGAGAGGATACGGTTTATGAGGAAAGTTTTCCCGACGAACATTTATTCCTCATCTCTTCACTCGACCCTTGGTATGGAGATATCATTATCTATCTCCAGACTTCGAATTTACCCTCCACTTTTTCCAAGGATGAACGTCATAAATTACGTCACCTGGCCAAGAACTATGTTATCATTGGTGATACCTTATACCGTCGAGGGGTTGATTCAATCCTTTGGCGTTGTTTAACCTTGGAAGAAGCAGAGTCTGTGCTTAATGATTGCCATAGTGGAGCTTGTGGTGGTCATCTATCAGGGCTTGCTACAGCCCAGCGCATCTTACGTGCCGGCTATTTTTGGCCTTCACTTTTTAAAGACTGTGTGGAAGCGTTCAAACGTTGCCACCCTTTTCAGATCTTTACTCGAAAGATGCGTGCTCATCCAGCTCCTCTTTTTCCCGTCGTCACGGTCGGTCCTTTTACTAAGTGGGGTATTGATTTTACAACTTGTAATCCGCCTTCAGCAGCGAATCACAAGTACATTATTGTGGTGGTAGACTACTTTACGAAGTGGGTTGAAGCCATGCCCACTTATAAAAACGATAGTGACACGGTAGCTTTCCTTCTCTTCAATCAGGTTATCTCAAGATTCGGTGTCTCGAGAGATATTGTCACTGATCATGGCAGTCACTTCCAGAATCAACTCATGTCCGAATTGGCCCTTAAATTAGGTTTCCGTCAAGAGCATTCGTCTCCTTATTATCCTCAGGCCAATGGACAGGTCGAGGCAGTTAATAAAACTCTTAAGACGATACTCCAACGGACAATTGACAAAAATCGATCCAATTGGCACGTTATGTCGTATTCGACTCTTTGGGCATACCGGACCTCCGTAAAAACTGCTACTCGTTTTACGCCTTTTCAGTTAGTTTATGGGATGGAATCTATCTTTCCGATTGAATTTGAAATTCCGTCTCTCAAATTAGCTGTAGAGCTCCTTCCAGAGACTTCGAGTCTCGAAGAGCGCCTCCTTCACTTGGAACATCTCGATGAGCAGTGTCGAGATGTCGCCACGATGAATGAAGCCCATAAGAAAATGGTAAAAGCAGAGTATGATAAATCTGTCCGTCCTCGAGTCTTTTCTGAAGGCGACCTTGTCTTAGTCTATGACCAAGATAAAGACGCCTTGGGGGCAGGCAATTTTAAGCCTATGGGGTATGGTCCTTTCATTATTAAACGAGTTTTAGAAAAAGGGTCGTATGAGTTAATCGACTTTGAAGGAAACAAGCTCGCAGAGCCCCGAAACGGGCTCTACCTAAAGAAGTACTTTGCTTAAGTAGAAATTAGGCAATGGCTTCTTTGTATATTATGTATATTTGTACATATATTAGTGAGAGCTTTGTGATGTCAACACTTTTTGGTCTGCTGTTGCAGGTGTTGATGGATGACTTGGTCTATTTTGGGTTCACTGATGGTGCTAGTCGGCACACTCGCAATCTCGCTTTCGCAGCTTGGGTACTTTATTATCCAACTGGTCAATTGATGGTATCAAGAGGCGTATGCATTGGTCCTGCTTCGAATAATATGGCTGAGTATACTGCGGTATTCGAATTTCACTATCCGGAGGCATCTCTTAATGAGGTCCGACTCTTTAGTAGTATATCTCCATTCTCAATTGATAGTGTCTCAATTAAATAACATTTATCGGGTAAGGGATCCATGTTTATATCGCCAGTATTTAAGAGTGAGATTGTTGCAAATATCATTTGTTTATATTAATTATTTGCACATTCCAAGGTCTCATAATTGGTTAGCTGATTCTATTGCTAATCAAGCATTAGACTTGCACATCAATCATTCATCATAAAATCAAAGCATCAAAAAGTCAAACTGTATATAAAAGTGTCTCGAATGTACATATGTTGCCCAAAAATTATACAAAACTGGGACTCAAATGCCCATAATCATATCTGACATATCTAATGCCCCGGCTCAGGATGAGCGGCCAAGTAGTTCACTATCGCATTGGCCACACGCTGAAAAGTGCGAACCCAGTCACGTGGCATGCCAACCACATGACGCTGCATATCCTCGGGAAGGTCCTCTATAGCAGCCATCGATACTCGACAGCTCAGTCTAGTCAAGTGTCACTGGACGTTGTGTAGAGTCCTCTCCATCTTAGCAGCCGCCTCTTCGGCTCCTCGGCCACGTCGTCTATGCCGTGGGAGTCCATATGGCCACACTGGCCCAATATCTGGATCATGATCATCATATCAATCATTTTAATCTCATCAAAAGAATATATATTTCAAATTGCATCATTATATTTGAAAAATCCAAAAAAATAAAAAAATCGAAAAATTCTTACCGATCTCGCCCCATGCTGCATCTGGCGGTAATTCTAGGTCAGGATCTCCTTGGAAGTCCAGCCCAGCATAGGGGTATTCGTCTACGGTGATGATCTGCTAATCCCACCAAGTGAAGAAATCATCGTCGAAAGCGGTCCTAGGAACCTCCCCACCCCCCAGACGTTTCATCATATCAGCCCACCGGCCCATACGTGGATCGCGTGGTGTGCTGATGGAAACTGCTACCCTGGGTCGGAGTGCGAGAATCCTCTCAAAGAAGAAGGTGCACAGAATAGTCCAGTAAACAAAGTTTTTGGTTTGCCCCATCCTAATGGAAGTGAGCTGGCTCTTCATGCTGGCTAGAAGAGGAGTACACCAGTCAAACACTGTGTTGAGACAATCCACTGCCACACTCATGTTGAGCCATGACGCCTGATGCAGTGAGGATGATCCATTCACCCGAGCCATGGTGAACAGGATGATCCTGAGTGATAAACTCTCCACATGTGCAATGGATATCTAGCTCCCAACTTTCTTGGGATGCCTCGGGCAGTATATCTGTACATAGTCCTCTATAGTGAGGCTACTCCGCATCCTGCCTCGGGACTGTACTACCTCTCCCCTTCGGGAAAGGCCCGTGATAAAATAGATGTCCTCCACTTCCACTCTGAGTGGCATCTGATCTATCATAAATGCTTCCTCATCGACATCCCAATAGCTAATGAGAAATTAAGCAGTCGCACATTGGCTTTCATGTTCGGCAGCTTGAAGAATTTGAGCAAGACGCATCCTCATAAAGCATCTAAGGCTTGAGGATCGTTCATAACCTCATTGTCAACCGCTGCATGTTCCCTTTCATGCCATGTGATAGTCATCCTGAAAAGAAATTGAGGTTTCATCCGTTAGTTTTTATTTAAATTAGCTCGCGGCGTATACGCGGGTTACTGTATACACAGTTGCGTATAGGGCCCGCATTGATCCGAATGGAAAATGGCATCAACCCATGGTACTCATCCACCCATATTATTCATCAACACATGGAATTTACCCATGGTATTGTAAATGGCATCCGCTCGTGGTATTGTAAAATCCACCCATGGTATTCATTCACCCATGGAATTGACCCGTGGTATTGTAACAGAAAAATACTATAAGTAACAAGTCACATTTTGTAAAAAGATAGATTGTCTACCACAATGTAGCCTTTACAGTTCAGAGGCATGTAGCGACCGCATCTCTTCTTAGAGATAAGCTACCATTGCCCTAGTTGGTTTATTTCCACTTGGGTTTTAATAAAAAGTTTCTTTGTGGTTTTGTTTATTGGACATTCTCCTATTTTTCTTCTGGTAATTTCAAGTTTTCAGATCTTGGGGATCTCTCCTCCCAAGATCCATTTCAATCTTTTAGATCTTGGGGGCC